>CM042391.1:27825477-27925477 GCA_023634145.1 Thymallus thymallus | reverse complement strand
ACGTTGACCAAAGAGATTACAACCTATATTCAACCACTCAAAAAGACAGCTAAAAGTTAGTTGAATTTGCAATGTGTTATAACCATGCTTTCAACCATCTTTAAGCACAACCAAATTCCAATGGATTCAGAGTCTATCACTGCGCTATCAACAATTTAAAAGTACAGCAAAGTTGAAATGGGAACACAATGTCAGATATTTTGTTTATTTATAAAACAGATTAATGTGTCATCACTGTGCTTCATCTAGTAGCAGAACCAAATTACCTGGATTTCAGTTGAGATTACATTAAAAGTACATAGTGCAAGTGATCAATGCCGTTTGAGATTCTGAACAGATTATCACAGACCTGTGATGACCTATGCATATCTTGAACATGCACACTTTATATGATTAGATAATAAGAAATGTATAATAACATTAACCTCAAAATGTGGTCATGTAGGTGTTACTAATTTGAAGGTTGAATGTTACATTAGTTTGTGACATAAGGTTAATGTTAGGCTATTTACAAAAGTAATATTGAATTACTTGTATCTACATTTAAAGGAGATGTATCTACTGCTTGGATAGTTCCATTTTACAGATATAAGATCTTAATTTGAGCCAGTTTGCTATAGCAGGAAATTGGAATTATTATGTGGATTATAATTAATGGACATTTTTGTAGGGGTTGATACATTTTTCGTTAGGGCAAATCAAGTCAAACATTTCAAAGTGAAAATTAAAAACTTTAGAAGCCTTTTTTAACCTCAAATACACTACTAGTTTGCATTTCCTGCTGTAAAGGAAAATGTTCAGCAACAAAAGAGTGATCAAATTAAGATCCTGTAGCCAATGACTTAATCCCATTATTTTTATTTTTGGTTGAGTTGGAGACATGAATCCAACATATCAATACCACTTTTGAAAAACAATAAATAGCAACAAGTTAGAATTTTTAACAAATTAATAGACTATTTATTGTATTTCAAAAGTGGTATTGAATTGAGTTTGGTTGTCAATGCAACCAAATGTCAACATTAGGAGGAGATGTATCTTCTGCTTGGATAGTTCCACCTGTGCCACTGACTTAATCTGGCTTTAATTCCAGTTTGTCAGTGGTACAGATGGAACTATGCAAGCAGAAGATACAGTGCATTCGGAAAGTGTTCAGACCCTTTCCCTTTTTCCACATTTTATTACGTTACAGCCTTATTCTAAAATGGATAAAATATTATATATTTTTCCCTCATCAATCTACACACAATACCCCATAATGACAAAGCAAAAACAGGTTTTCAGAAATGTTTGCAAACTTATTAAAAATAAAAAACTGAAATAACATATTTACATAAGTATACATACATTTGAAGTCGGAAGTTTACATACACCTTAGCCAAATACATTTAAACTCAGTTTTTCACAATTCCTGACATTTAATCCTGTCTTAGTTCAGTTAGGATCACCACTTTATTTTAAGAATGTGCAATGTCAAAATAATAGTAGAGAGAATTATTTATTTCAGCTTTCATTTCTTTCATCACATTCTCAGTGGGTCAGAAGTTTACATACACTCAATTAGTATTTGGTAGCATTGCCTTTAAATTGTTTAACTGGTTTCAAACGTTTTGGGTAACCTTCTACAAGCTTCCCACAATAAGTTGGGTGAATTTTGGCGTCAGGGCTTGGTGATGGCCACTCCAGTACCTTGACTTTGTTGTCCTTAAGCCATTTTGCCACAACTTTAGAAGTATGCTTGGGGTCATTGTCCATTTGGAAGACCCATTTGCGACCAAGCTTTAACTTCCTGACTGATGTCAATATATCCACATAATTCCCCTTCCTCATGATGCCATCTATTTTGTGAAGTGCACCAGTCCATCCTGCAGCAAAGCACCCCCACAACATGATGCTGCCACCCCCCGTGCTTCATGGTTGGGATGGTGTTATTCGGCTTGCAAGCATCCCCCTTTTTCCTCCAAACATAACGATGGTCATTACGGCCAAACAGTTCTTTTTTTTGTTTTCATCAGACCATCGGACATTTCTCCAAAAAGTACGATCTTTGTCCCCATGTGCAGTTGCAAACCGTAGTCTGGCTTTTTTATGGCGGCTTTGGAGCAGTGACTTCTTCCTTGCTGTCGATATAGGACTCATTTTACTGTGGATATAGCTACTTTTGTACCTGTTTCCTCCAGAATCTTCACAAGGTCCTTTGCTGTTATTCTCTAGGAGACAGAACGCGTCTCCTTCCTGAGCGGTATGAAGGCTGCGTGCTCCCATGGTGTTTATACTTGCGTACTATTGTTTGTACAGATGAACATGGTACCTTCAGGCATTTTGACGTTGCTCCCAAGGATGAACCAGACTTGTGGAGGTCTACAATATATTTTCTGAGGTCTTGGCTGATTGCTTTAGATTTTCCCATGATGTCGAGCAAAGAGGCACTGAGTTTGAAGGTAGGCCTTGAAATACATCCACAGGTACACCTCCAATTGACTCAAATGTCAGTTAGCCTATCAGAAACTTCTAAAGCCTGACATAATTTGAAATTTTCCAAGCTGTTTAAAGGCACAGTCAACTTAGTGTATATAAACTTCTGACCCACTGGAATTGTGATATAGTGAATTTTAAGTGAAATAATCTGTTTGTAATCAATTGTTGGAAGAATTACTTGTGTCGTGCACAAAGTAGATGTGCTAACCGACTTGCCAAAACTATAGTTCGTTAACATGAAATCTGTGGAGTGGTTGAAAAATGAGTTTTTATGACTTCAACGTAAGTGTATGTAAACTTCCGACTTCAACTGTAAGTATACCCTTTACTACGAGACTCGAAAACGAGCTCAGGTGCATCCTGTTTCCATTGATCATTCTTGTGATGTTTCTACAAGTGGAGTCCACCTGTGGTAAATTAAATTGATTGGACATCATTTGGAAAGGCACACACCTGTCTATATAAGGTCGCACAGTTGACAGTGCATGTCAGAGCAAAAACCAAGCCATGGGGTTGAAGGAATTGTCCGTAGAACTCCGAGACAGGATTGTGTCAAGGCACAGATCTGGGGAAGGGTACCAAAACATTTCTGCAGCATTGAAGTTCCCAAAGAGCACATTGGCCTCCATCATTCTTAAATGGAAGAAGTTTGGAACCACCAAGACTTTTCCTAGAGCTGGCCACCCGGCCAAACTGAGCAATCAGAAGGGCCTTGGTCAGGGAGGTGACCAAGAACCCGATGGTCACTCTGACAGAGCTCCAGAGTTCCTCTGTGGAGATGGGAGAACCTTCCAGAAGGACAACCATCTCTGCAGCACTCCACCAATCAGGCATTTATGGTAGAGTTGCCTGACGGAAGCAGGCACTCAGTAAAAGGCACATGACAGCCCACTTGGAGTTTGCCTAAAAGCACCTAAATGAGTCTCAGACCATGAGAAAGAAGATTCTCTGGTCTGATGAAATCTTGATTGAACTCTTTGGTCTGAATACCAAGCGTCACGTCTGGAGGAAACCTGGCACCATCCCTACGGTAAAGCATGGTGAGAGATCCTTGACGAAAACTTGCTCCAGAGCTCTCAGGACCTCAGACTGGGGCAAAGGTTCACCTTCCAACAGGACAACGACCCTAAGTACACAGTATTGTGTCACCTGTCAATCAATCAATCAATCAATCAAATGTATTTATAAAGCCCTTTTTACATCAGCCGATATCTATCTATCTATCTATCTATCTATCTATCTATCTATCTATCTATCTATCTATCTATCTATCTATCTATCTATCTATCTATCTATCTATCTATCTATCTATCTATCTATCTATCTATCTATCTATCTATCTATCTATCTATCTATCTATCTATCTATCTGGAGTGTGTATGCTTGACCAGTGTCAATCTGGAGTAGATGGAAGAATGTGGAGTGTGTATGCTTGACCAGTGACAGTCTGGAGTAGATGGAAGCATGTGAAGTGTGTACGCTTGACCAGTGTCAATCTGGTAGACTGCATCTCATACAGTAGAAATAAACCAATAGGGAAGAAGGGAACAGAGGTAAAAGCTTTTGAATGGAAACATCTCTACATTATTTATCTCCATTAATACACACACACCATAAATGTGTGTGTGTGTGTGTGTGTGTGTGTGTGTGTGTGTGTGTGTGTGTGTGTGTCTCCAGGGGTAGGCAGGAGGGTGGGAGAAGCTAAGAGGTCTACTTTATTGCACTTCAGTTTGTGATGATGAGCAGAAAGGGGGGGTTTTCTCAAGTGCATGCATGCTAACCCACTGGGCACACACGTCATTTCAACTTCTAGTTTTGATTCACATTTGATTGAGATGTCAATTAATATTAATCCAACATGAAATCAACAAAAACTTTCACCATGTCATTGGATTTATGTTACAAGTTAGGTGAAAAAAAGACACAAATCCAATCAGTTTTCCACTTTGATTCAACATCAGTTTTGTTTTATGATGTCGAAATAACATCGATGCAACCAGTTTTTGCACAGTGGGAAAGACACATACACACACACAGTCACACACACAGTCACTCACAAACACACACACATTTGTATTCACTCCTCTAAGAAGCCATTAGTGTGAGCTGGCCTTGATAACTTATTTATTGGGCTAACAGAGTGATTTCGGTGAGTGAAGGGAAGAACCACGGACAAAGACTTGATCCCCCTGACCACTGCTACATCAGGAACATACAGCAGTCTACACACACACACACGCATGCACGCACGCACACACACACATACACTTTTTCTGCATGTCAAATTGGCAGGGCATGGAAAGACCTCACAAGTCTTTTTGACTAACAGGATATGGATATGATTACTGCTCTGTTCCTCAAACCTGACAGTCTACAAGACTAAGGTTAACACAGTATGAACAAACACACAGACACACTGATGCAAACACCCACCCACACACGCACGCACACGCACACACACACACACTTACACACACCAAAAAAGAGGCAGCCAGACGCAGGCCGTTTGGAAACACCTTTTATTGGTTCTTTAGCCATGAGGGCTGCAGCCGTCACACCACTCCAAGAGAAACCAAATCAAAAGCCTAAAACATCATCCTCGCAACTTCCACCGTCAAATAAATACTTTTCTCTCGTCTCAACCATTAAATAAATATCTGTGATGCATCGGTAATATCAGCAACGGAAAAAAATAAGTGTGAAATGTATATTTAATATATTTCATATATTCATTTAGATAGATTTCTATATATATATATGTCCATATATTCTCCTTAAATGATTTTACAACATACAAGATGCCAATTGTACCGAAGCAATACTTACTAATACGACATGGGGAAGTTTAGTGGTTAACTTGTAGCCTGCATACAGCACCCAGGAGGGGTGGTTGGTTGTTATTCTGTAGAAATGCATGTACAGTACAGTACCTACCTACACACAGAGCCCCTCCCCGCTACACCTGACCACCTGGGAGATAGAGCTCTACGGGGGAAGGACTGTGGAGGAGAGGACATTCACCTTGGCCTTACACAATGTCCGTGAAGTGTATGGGTGTGTCTTTGTTTGTGTGTGTGTATTTGTGAAATGAATCCACAAAGCAAATAGTGAAGTTAAGGTACATCATAAAAGGTGTGGCACCTGGTAAATGAGCTTCTCCTCCACAGTGCAAAACCTTTAGAAGGGTTAGAAGTATTGACCAGGTCTGTGACTCAAGGTAAATGTTCACTATAATATAAAATAATCATAGCAACATCAGTCATAATAAAAAGGGGAATAAAATACATACATGTATACAATAACAGTCTGTATGTACATATAAAAATATGGCAAATTAACTTTAACAAATCGAATGAGTGTGTGTGTTCATATGTGAATACAAGCACACACGCGCACGCACATACAAGCACACACACACATGCACACACACATGCTTGACACAGCGTGTTACTTTTCACATCCGGTTTTGGATATCAGTGCATAAGACAACCAGACCCTCGAGCCTCAGTCCCTCCATTCTTCCCTCCCTCCCTCCCTCCCTCCCTCCCTCCCTCCCTCCCTCCCTCCCTCCATCCCTCCTCGCCTGTTCTTCACCTCCCCATGTTGGTATGGTATGAGCTCACTCCTACAGGTTCACTCACTCCCCAACATCAGTCCTCCTAACGGACAGTCACCCTGTCCACAACTTCCTACAGGTTCACTCACTCCCCAACATCAGTCCTCCTAACGGACCTCCGCCTTCCCTTCCTTTATTTCCTCCTTTCTCCACTTCCACACTCCCCCCTTCATCCCTCCCTCCTTCCCCATTAGAAGCTATCATACAGCTAATTGACTCCTTCTCAGAGATCAACTCTCAGAGATGGAGGACTGGAACCTATTAAGGTGTCCGCATGCTTCCCAGCCGAAACAGTTTGGAATAGTTCCTGCATATATTACATTTTATGACGTTTTTGTTGGTTTTGGTACCCGAAGTCTATGCCCCTTCATCAGTGATTGGACAACAGTAAGTATTCTTCAGTGAAGTGTTGGTTGTCATTCAACAAGAGACAAATTGTTTTCATGCACTGTAGAAATACTGCACCTAACATCTTAGTTAGATGTAAAACATGGCGACTAAGATCTCCTCTGCAAAAACGTCAAAATTAATGACAGTTTTCTTGAGTTATCTTAGATTAATTCTGACTATTTTCAGGAAATGTTCTCTAGCTGCAGCGTCTCAAAATGTACAAACAGTACAATTGCTGCTTCTTTCTCGTCTTTCAAGCGGAGGTCTTCTAAGGGATTATACGAGCGCACTTGTTCGGTTCGCCTTGTCGAAGCATGCTGACACCTTTATTTAGTCCATACAGTTAGTAGGAATGTGACTGGGAGGGAAGGGGTGCTTAGATGTGATACTGGAAGGTGTTACCTAGCCAATGGGGCCAGGGGGAGGACCTGTCTTGGGTTGATCAAACTGGTCAGAGGAATCTGTCAAAAAGAGAAAAGCCTTGACAAGGTATGTACGACCATGCAAAATGCATAATTTGTTGCGGACGCAGTGGTAAGGATCTGTAATGGAGGTAATATTTCTTATCTGGCTCCCTGTCCTAAGCCTTATGTGGCTTACTGTCCATCCCCTATGATATCCCTCTGTATTGGGAATTTGGGGTAGCGCCGTCTCTTTGGTGTACGGTAGACAGCAGCAGTATCAGATGGAGGGAGGAATAGAGGAGAGGGGGAGGGGAGAATGGGTTAGGGGAGGCTTGTGGAGGCTAAGGGATGGGTACAGGCAGTGGAGGTGAGGAGGGGAGAGGCAGGCGGTGAGGGGTCGGGGAAGTCTGGCGTCAGCCTGCCGTGGAGAGGAAACCTGACCAGACTCTGGGTCCTCTGAAGCAGCTCCGCTAAAAATAAAACAGGAGGCTTCTGCTGACAGCAAACATCCACAGGCCCAACACACACTACTGCAGGAGGGGACATGACACACACACACACACATACTCACATATTCTGTACACTACATGACCAAAAGTATGTGACCACCTGCTCGTCGAACATCTCATTTCAAAATCACGGGCATTTAATATGGAGTTGGTCCCCCATTTGCTGCTATAACAGCCTACACTCTTCTGGGAAGGTTTTCTACTAGATGTTGGAACATTGCTACGGGGACTTGCTTCCATTCAGCCACAAGAGCATTAGTGAAGTTGGGCAATGATGTGGGGCGATTAAGCCTGGCTCACAGTCAGCGTTCCAGCGTTCCAACAGGAAAGGGCCTTCCCCAAACTTTTGCCACAAAGTTGGAAGCACAGAATAATCTAAAATGTCATAGTATGCTGTAGCATTAAGATTTCCCTTCACTGGAACTAAGGGGCCTAGCCCGAACCATGAAAAACAGACCCAGACCATTATTCCTCCTCCACCAAACTTTACAGTTAGCACTATGCATTCGGGCAGCTAGCGTTCTTCTGGCATGCGCCAAACCCAGATTCGTCCGTCGGACTGCCAAATGGTGAAGTGTGATTCATCATTACTGATTCCACTGTTCCAGAGTCCAATGGCTGCAAGCTTTACACCACTCCAACCAACGCTTACCATTGCACATGGTGATCTTAGGTTTGTGTGCGGCTGCAACCCACTTCATTAAGTTCCTGACGAACAGTTCTTGTGCTGACGTTGCTTCCAGAGGCAGTTTGGAACTCAGCAGTGAGTGTTGCAACCAAGGACTGATGATTTTTAACACATTATGCGCTTCAGCACTCTGCAGTCCCGTTCTGTGAGCTTGTGTGGCCTTCCACTTTGTGGCTGAGCCGTTGTTCCTCCTAGACATTTCTACTTCACAATAACAGCACTTACCATTCTACTGCTAATGTTTGTCTATGCATGGCTGTGTACTCAATTTTATACACATGTCAATAAATAGCCGAATCCACTAATTTGAAGGGGTGTCCACATACTTTTGTATATATAGTGAATACTGTACATACACAGGTAAGACCACAAACTTACACGCAAACATTTGTGCACATACACATGCTCGTGCAAGCACACACACACACATACACATACACACTGCCTGGTCGTAAGGGAGGCACCCCCAGGTTAGTCTGTTAGTTAGACAGCTGGGGACACTACAGACGGTCTACCTCTATCTCACAGTGCTTTCCATATTAAAGCTTAATCACTTTAGATTCTCTGGGTACATCATGGTCCCTTTTTGGTGTGTCAAACAGTAATACTGTTTGTGTTTCAGAGTTTATGTCTTTGTCCCACCATTAGCATAGAGACTTTGCATCAGCCTCAGACAAAATATCTGCCATGGCCGCTTGTTGCCACATCTTATATGTCCATTCAGTCGGTCTGCTCCAGGATGCCTCTTCTGAGAGGGAGGGGAGGGAAGGAGGCCCACCCTGTAGACTCCCTGTAGACCACCCTGACTCTGTCTCTGTCATGCCTGGAATATACATTTGCTAGAGACTCCTTTTATTAATGGCTGTGTTAGGATTTGTTCTAGTAGCTTACTCACTGTACTCACACGTAACACATGGTCCGCTCTCGCTATCTCTCGCTCTACCTCTCTACCTAACTCACTCACTACCTCTCTGCATGTCTCTCTCTCTCTCTACCTCTCTATCTCACTTAGGAGGAAGTACAATAAATAAATAGGTCAAGTCTAACAGAGCGAACCCCAGCCCATCACACAGCACAGTGAGGTTGGTCTGTTCAGTAACGGTCTAGTCGGCCCAGCAGGTGCACACAGAGAAGAGCCACAGTACTATGTACGCTACACTGGCCCACACAGTAAGGGGAAGGTAGAGACAGCATGCCCACACAGTAAAACAGTACGGTTAAGTTTGGCAGTCAGTTCAGTGAAAAACACCAGGCGGTTTTCAGGTTTCGCCTTGAGTCTCCACAGTCCCCACAGTAAAGTACAGTAAAGTACAGTAAAGTACAGTAAAGTACAGTAAAGTACAGTAAAGTACAGTAAAGCTTTTGGTCATTTCTCTTCAGGCAGGAGGAAAAGAAGAAGTACGTAAGGTGAAAGGTCACGGTAGGTAGGTCACGACAGGCTGGGCGCGGCGATTACATTGTCATGGCAATGTTGTCACTGAGACTGCGTTGTCTAGGCGACGGCTGACTCCAGCTGCACCCCTGTCATACAGGCTTCTCCAGGGACTTGCTGCGGAAGGGGGCGTGCCCGGGGTTGGGGTTGGAGGCGGAGATCTTGCGGCACACGGTGTTGGTGTTGCTGCAGCGGCAGCCGGGGCGGGTGGCTCGGTCGTGGGCCCGCTGGCACAGGGAGAGGCACAGTCTGGCAGGCGGGTAGCAGCAGAGACAGGGCAGGCACAGCGCCAGAAGGCCCATGGTACCCCAGCGAGCGCAGGCGTGGGCAGGCGTGCAAGCGCAGGGCCGGTCGGCACAGTTGTCCTCGTCATCCTGAGCGGAGCAGTGGTAGAACAGGCCCTTAACGCAGCACAGACAGGTGCCGTACTCCACAGCACTCTCAGCAGAGCAGAGGCAGCTCTGCCTACAGGCCCAGCAGGATGGCAGGCTCCGCGGGGCGCAGCACTCCTGACACTTACACCTCCCACAGCGCTCACAGATAAACAGGTGCAAGCCCAGGTCCTCTCCCTCTGCCAGGCCTTTACCCAAAGAAACATCAGGCTTGAGTTCTCCTTTAGGCTGGGAGCGCACCACCGAGGCCAGGCCAGAGTGGGAGGGCGTCAGGCCCGCCAGAAGTCTCTGGTCAGAGGCAGCGCTGGTCCGCGACATGGCTGAGTTGGTCGTACTGGAGTGACTCAGATGGGTCAGATGGGCGTGTTGCTGCTGGCTCTGGCTCCGGGGGAGAGGGGCGTGGAACGGGTACCCATGAGGGTAACCATGAAGGTAACCTTGAGGGGAGTACCCATGGGTGATGGGGGAGCGGTCGTTGTGGGTGTAAAATAACCCAGATTGGAAGGCGTGGTCCAGGGCCACGGGGCGCTCCACGTAGTCATTGCTGGCCCGGATGGAGCGAATCTGGTCAAGGGAGAGGACAGGCACTTGCTGGAGGTCCAGCCCATCCAAGTCCATCCTGACTGGGGGAGGGCCACGACCCGGGGGAGGGTCCATCCTGGTCCTGGAAGAAGGGGCACCAGGGAGGGGGTTGGGACTGGGGCGGGAGGCTCGCACCTCTCACGGCACATCAGAGAGACCTGGAATAGAAGGAGAGAGATACATTTTAGAACATTGCTACGTTTTATCCCAGAACACATTAAAGAAACTCACACTGTACCCCTAAAAGAAACCACATCAACCAGCTCAACACTCTTTCTTTCTCTTTGCCACCTACAACACGTCTGGAAAGCCGGAAGTCCACATCAGATACTTTTCACTTTCTCACAACTCATTTACGCAGACAGCTTCCCATGTTTTGTAAAAACTTTACATACAGTAGCGTGGACGTATACTGCAGTTAGGCAGACCTGGCCTGAGCACCATGACTGAGTTATATAAACTGGACACAAATAGACCCAATATCCACATAGGCATTATTATCAACATCATTATGAACATTGAGATTCTCCAGTGGGGAGAGTATAACTATTATTATCCAGACAGGGCCAAAGAGATAAAGTGATTAAACTGGCCTGTAATTTAGCATCTGTTCTCCTACACAGCTCACTCTCTGGCTGCGTTTAGAGACGCAGCCCAATTCTGATATTTTTTTTCACTAATTGGTCTTCAAACCAAGCAGATCAGCTCTAAAAAAAGATCTGATGTGATTGGTCAAAAGTCAAATTAGTGAAGAAATATCAGAATTGGCCTGGCTGTGTAAGCTCACACTCACACTCACACTCACACTCACACACACACACAGCTGCTGGCTCTGAGGAAAGGAAGGGCATTGGATCGGTCCGCCTGTCCGACGAGGGTGACACATAGATATACAGAGATTGATTGGGGAAAACATTGCAGTGTATTAGTTGCTATGAGTGTCACTAAGGTCGTAGGTTTTCATTGTTGTAACCCAATCTGGGGTTTGGAAGGGAGAGAGAAATGGCCCCCATTAAAAAGTGTTTCAGCCTTATCCTCCACAAACAGGAACAACGTGGATGTTGGAATGTAGATGGAATACATTAGTATGCTGGGATTAACACACAAACACGTTGGCTTGTTTCATTACAGTGAAATTACAGTGTTTCATTACACACACACAACATTACATAGTGTTTTTTTTATTTGATTCTAATAATACAGTAGATGAGTTTTTTCTAATAATACAATATGTGAATTTTAGTAAAGATGATGTTGCACCTACAAAAATACCCTCTGAAATATCTGCTACAAGTCCCAAAACCAACGACAACAGATGCTGCAGAATCTTTTGTTATGTGTTCAACAGGCTATTATGTGTTTCCTTCGATACCCTTGATACATCTGGTTCAGATCTTTAGCTCATTTTCCTCCTCTCCTCTTGTTGCACCCGTACCAAATGGCCTGAGGGGATAGTTAGGGAGAGGGAGGGAGGGAGGGAGGGAGGGAGGGAGGGAGGGAGGGAGGGAGGGAGGGAGGGAGGGAGGGAGGGAGGGAGGGAGGGAGGGAGGGAGGGAGGGAGGGAGGTAATCAGAGTTATCATGCCAAATGGAGAAGCATTTAAAGCAGAAAGCCAGACGAGCAGATTAGATGGAGGAGAGAGACAGGAGTGGACAGATGGAGGGACGGACGGAAGGAAGGACAGACGGACGTAGCCAGGAACGGAAATCCATAGTCAGAAACAGCAATTAAGGCTAGCAGTGTGAAGGGTGGTTGGTTGTGGTTGGATGGAGACATGTTGGATGGGTGGGGTTGGTTGAATGGGATGAGAGGTTGGGGCACAATTTTACCGATTCCAATGTAAAATGATGAAATACTTTTTTTGTAGATTTTTTTTTTGTGGCAGCCCACAGAATGTATATTGTACCTGCACCAGCCTTCCAGGGAGCTGCCGGCAGAATTCCTGGCAATGATGCTCTCGCAAAAGGTACGATACCATCCAACCTCACACACACATACTGTAGACACACACAGATTACACATACACACGAATAGACACACTGAGACAGACACACATGTAGAGAGGCTGAAACAGACACATAAATCTACACACTCCCACACACACCGCCACCTCAGCCCGCAGCCATACAGTGAAGATAAGGTCGGAAGCTCAGAATGCATTTTCAAATTAGGCAGAGGATGGAAAGGAAGTCCTCCAGAGTAATCACTTCAAATGAAGCGGCACCCGTCCACTACACAGCTATCAGACATGCTCCACAGCTATCAGACCATCTAATTGTTAAGAGAAGCCGGCTGCTCGGCTCTTTCCATGATCTCATCCTGTAGAGTCGTCCGGACCAGGGAAGGGTTCAGAGTATAAACGTGTGACCAAGCCCTTCACCGCTGAGCCAGAGATGTGCTCTCTCTTCTGGCTTAGACCACTCCCGACAAAAAAAAAAATTCAGCTGCTCTTGGTCTTATCACAGATCTCATAAACCGGGTCTAGGTCTGGGTCACAAGAGGATAGAGTGCAAGCTTTTTTTCCAACACTTCTATAACTCACCTGACTCTAGGGCTAATCAGGGTCCTGAGGACCAACTGATTAGCATCAGGTGTATTATAGTAGGATTGGAACCAAACCCTGCAGCCAGGAGAATATCCCTTGAGGAGGAGGATTCGCTATCCCTGTTGTAGCGCTAGACTAATCTGCTTTAATTACTGTTGGATACATAACTCAATCTGTTCTGATCACACACAGTCCTGTGTGTCTCAATTGGTAGAGCACGACACCTCCAACGCCAGGGTTGTGGGTTCAATTCCCATGGGGGATCAGTATGAACAAATGCCCTCACTACTGTAAGTTGCTCTGGATAAAAGCATCTGCAAAATAACTCAAATGTAAGGGCTGGTGCACATGGTGTCAGCGCATGGTGAGAAAGCATAGATACAGGAACTTAAGAAGAGGTAGAAACAGCCCAGATCTCTTTCTACAATATAGTGTCTAGCCAGGACATTGCTGAAATCTTCCTGGCTCTGGGAGGTCTGCTCCTGCTTTTATCATCTAGGTCAGATGCAAACCCAGCGGGACACAACGCTCACACATTTCATGATATCAACAGCTTTCACACTCCTTCCTCTCTCTCTCATCGGTTCATCCCTTCACTTCCTACTTGTCCTGTGTGTGTGCCGCTCACACACCTTTCAGGGCCTCAAAAAATATTAAAGACTTGAGTGCTTTTCAGGTCTGGGCAGGAGGCACATCGATACAGGGGCAGCGGGATAGATAGGGATAGAGAGAGAGAGAGAGAGAGAGAGAGAGAGAGAGAGAGAGAGAGAGAGAGAGAGAGAGAGAGAGAAAAGAGAGAGTATGGTTTGGGTTATGGATGGAGAGAGACAAAAAGAGAGAAACAAAGGAGAGTAAAAAAGACAAGGGGATTGAGAGAGAAGAGAGCAAAAGAATGAGAAGACTAGAGAGAGCGTAGAGAGAAGGAGAGAGCAAGGCATAGAACAGAGAGAGAGAGAGAAAGAGAGTGAGGGGGACGGTAAGCGAGAGGGAGAGATAGGACAAATGGGAAAGAGAAAGAGTGAGAAAGAAAGCAAGGGAGATACTGTATATACCCTGAGTGTACAAAACTCTTTCTATGAGATAGACTGGCCAGGTGAATCCAGGTGAAAGCTATGATCCCTTATTGATGTCACTTGTTAAATCCACCTCAATCAGTGTAGATGAAGGGGAGGAGACAGGTTAAAGAAGGATTTTTAAGCCTTGAGACAATTGAGACATGGATTGTGTGGTAATGGTATATGTGCCATTCAGAGGGTGAATGGGCAAGACAAAATATTTAAGTGCCTTTGAACGGGGTATGGTAGTAGGTGCCAGGTACACCGGTTTGAATCATGAACTGCAACACTGCTGGGTTTTTCACTCTCAACAGTTTCCCGTGTGTATCAAGAATGGTCCACCACCTAAAGGACATCCAGCCAACTTGACACACCTTGACACACCTGTGGAATGCATTCGACACCAGAGTCCATGCCCCGATGAATTGAGGCTGTTCTGAGGGCAAAAGGGGTGCAACTCAATATAAGGAAGGTGTTCTTAATGTTTTGTGCACTCAGTGTATTTAGAGAGAGAGATGAGAGAGGACAAGCGAAAGAGCTAAGGGCTGATGTTTACTGGGCCAGCCTGCCGTCAGAGGTAACCTGAAGACAGGGCAGTGCGCTGGGGGAGTATCAGTGGTGAGTGAGCCCTGCCTTGCAGCTCTGCCTGGGGCTCTCTCTCTGCAGCCAGCGCCTGCTCTCCTGCCCTCCCTGACACAGTAATCCAATCTGCAGTGAGAACAGGATGAGGACTGGAGAGAGCTGCACAGCGCATATTACTCATAACAATCGCCACATAGGACCCTGCTTCTCTCAGCTCAGCTCAGTTAGAGAGGGAGGGGGAGGGACTCCAAACCAACAACTGGAGTGCAAAACAGAAAGAGAGAGTGGTGGCCTAGTGTTCATTCACTGTGTATCACACACACAGGGAGTCAAAATACTGGTTTGATGGCTGGACTAGTGTGGTATCATGGCGTTAATGGCAATGTGAATGGCTGAGGGTGGCCGATGACATCATAATGTTGAGCTATTTTTACCCATCGCCAGTGACCCCTGGTCCTCCACTGGCCCTCCTCCCTCTATACCCCGCTCTGGTCTGATGTTAATGCTGATAACAGTGGAACTCCTCCCTCCTTCCTCTCCTCTTCTCTCCTCTCTCCTCTCATCCTCTCTTCCCCTCCTCTCTCCTCCCCTCTCAGCCCACAGCTTCCTACAGGGCATCTGTCATTAGACATATCCATTTTCCAATCCTCTCTCTCCCCCTCTCTCTTGCTCTCTCTCTTCTCACACAAACACACACACACAAACACACACACACACACACACTCACAGACAAACACACACACAGACAAATACACACACACACAGACAAACACACACACACACACACAGACAAACACACACACACACACACACACACACACACAGACAAACACACACACACACACACACACACACACACACACACACACACACACACACACACACACACACACACACACACACACACACAGACATACACACACACACACACACTGCTTCTCCCTTACACTTACTCTTTCTTTCTATATTTGCAGTTGAGGCCTAAGTTTGGGTTGGCACTTAATGAGGCACAGACACCAAAACAACACACCCAGATATGAATGGGGTTCCTGGCTGTTTATCTGTCTGTGTGTGTGCATGTGTGTGCGTGTGTGTGTGTGTGTGTGTGTGTGTGTGTGTGTGTGTGTGTGTGTGTGTGTGTGTGTGTGTGTGTGTGTGTGTGTGTGTGTGTGTATGTGTGTGTGTGTGTGTGTGTGTGTGTGTGTGTGTGTGTGTGTGTGTGTGTGTGTGTGTGTGACTGACTGGCTGACTGTTTGGTTCCCCTGTGCGTAAGCTGTCAGGCAGCAGGACCCAGGGGCCACACTCTGGCCCCTCCGGGAGGGCAGCAGGATTGAATGACAATAAACTGTATGAGATTCCGGATGTGCCGAATCCGACCCCCAGGAAGGACTGAAATAGACACTGCAGACCAGCAAGTCCGGGCAGGAGAGAGAGGGAGAGAGAGAAAGGGAGGTGAAAGGAGGGAGGGAGGCACAAAGACCACGTCAGAGAGAGAGAGAGAGAGAAAGAGAGACAGTAAGAGAGAGAAAGAGAAAGATAAAGAGAGAGAAATAGAGGGAGATGGAGAGGGAGAGGGAGAGAGAGGTAGAGGTAGAGGGAGAGGGAGAGGGAGAGGGAGAGGGAGAGGGAGAGGGAGAGAGAGAGAGAGAGAGACGTTCTAATAAAGATAAAGTAGAAGATAGTGAATGTGAAAGTGTGAGGAGACTGGAAGTAGTTGGAGACAGTAAGAGATAAGAAAGGCATCGAGAGAAACCATGTGTTTGTGCGTGTGTGTGGGTTCACATGTGTGCATGTATGTGTGTGTAACCCACCATCTTGTGTAAGTAGGGGTGAGAGAGAGAAGTCACCCCTTACAGCACCCTGTCTGACACAGTGAATTATTTCACCTTTCCACTATGGGCCAGTGGTTCCAAACAGTCGTACCAGTCAAGCCACGCAACATTCTCTATCTCTCTCACTCTCCCAACTTACACACACACTTGTGAAACTTAAAAATAACGTTTTCAGCAACTTTATAAAATATGCAGAAACAAAAATCGAACTCAATCTGCAAGATTGTTGAATTCTTGAATCATGATAGTTATTTCAATGCACTTAAGAATTTAGTATGTATGTATTTAGCTTATATCGGCCCCTATTTCCAAACATTAAACCTTGGAACATGAAGAGATACATTTGTATATATTTTATACATAATCGTCAAATTCAATACTTTCCACAAGAGAACAAACTATTTTCTATTAGTTTTTACAAAGGACAGCGAGGTTTGCTCATCTGACAGTTTGTGGTTGATGTGCATCAGACAATGCATTTGCTCCTCTCTCCACTCCACTCACCCCACCCCTCTATCACTCATTCACCCATCCACCCCTCCAGTCGGGCATAGCGGAGATGGGTATTGACATACAGTATCCGACCTTGAGAACAATCAATGGCAACCCCACATGTCCCCATCCCATTTACACACACCATACCAGTTACACACAACACACTAAACTATCCCAGTTACAGTACACACACCATACCACACCACACAAGTTACACACACCACACCTAACAATCCTAGTTACAATGCACACACCACACCACACCATACCAAACCAAACCAGTTAATCACACCAAATTATCCCAGTTGGAGTCTGGTAAATTGATTACCCGCTTTTAGTGTTTTTCCACATAAAATAGAGATGGGTGG
The DNA here is from genome assembly GCA_023634145.1 of Thymallus thymallus. Taxonomy (NCBI): domain Eukaryota; kingdom Metazoa; phylum Chordata; class Actinopteri; order Salmoniformes; family Salmonidae; genus Thymallus; species Thymallus thymallus. Next base: position 27,908,109 of record CM042391.1, on the reverse strand, counting down.
GTTGGTACAGTATTTTGGGAGGTAGTTTTTTTGTACCTACCTCTAAATGGGGGGATATCCATGCTGCAGTGAGATGGGGCGTCTTGGGGTTGGGGGGGGGGGTGGGGGGGGCCACAGTGCCTTCACCTTGAGTCCCCTCCGCAGGCTTTTCAGGAGCGTCCCTGGAGTGCAACCAATCCCACGCCTCCTAGGGTCATTCCCCGCAAAGATGAAGAAGCAGCAATCCAGCCCTGACGACAAGCAGCCGTTCGACAATCCCTTGTCAGCGGCACAGCAGGGGCAGAGAGGTCTCTGGTCCACAGTGTGGAGACCAGAGGGCAGAGTGTCGTGAGAAATATCCCAGAGAACACAAGAAAAAAGTAACAGCCAGGTCCTTCGCTTCAGAATGAACAAATAACTGTACTCTTAAAAAAATAAGGAACGTTTGTGAAAAAAGTTAACAAATTAAAGTGAAGGAGTTCCAAAATCACAGCAGTCAGGGAGATTGTAGTAGTACGGCTCTGTAGTTTATCTCTCTCCTCTCCCTGAAAGCAGAATGACTGAGTGCTGGATAGTCTCTCTCACACTCTGTTCCTCTCCCCCTCACTCTCTTGCTCTCTCTCTCTCTCTCTCTCTCTCTCTCTTGCTCCTGCTCTTGCTCTTGCTCTCGCCCTCTCTCTAGCTCTCTCTCTCTAACTCTCTCGGGTCAGTCCTTCCTGTCTGTGCGTTTATCCTCTCATTCTCTGCGAGCCGAGAGTGTGTGTAAGTGAGTGCATGAGAGACGCAGACACAGAGAGAGGGGGAGAGATGGAGGGAGGGAGGGAGGGAGGGAGGGAGGGAGGGAGGGAGGGAGGGAGGGAGGGAGGGAGGAAGGGAGGGTGGGAAACAGAGCGAACGAGAGGGGGAGGGGGCTGGACATGAATGGTAGAGGGAGGCATGGGAGTGTTCTGTTCAGGGTGGGGGTGACATGTTTGCTGCAGATAGTTAATGGCTAAGTGGCATCATCAGGCTGAAACTGAATCTTTCATTTGCTCTCCCTCAGGTACTGTTCCATATGAGTCCATGAGCAGAGCCTGGCGAGAGAGAGTGAGAGAGGGGGGGGGGGGAGAAACAGAGAGAAGGGGAGGCAGAGGAAGTGAGGGTGAGACGGAGAGTGGGAGAAAAAGGGAGACAGCGAGGAAGACAGAGAGGGGAGACGAAAGAACATGCGATGAACAAGGCAGAAGAAGAGAAATAGGGAAAATAAGGAGGTTGGAGGGGAATTCACTGAGGCTGATAGTATCAGAGAGATAGAGAGCGAGAGAGAGAAAGAGAGTGAGAAGGAAAGAGAGAGGTTAGTGCTGTTGGGGAGCCACACAGGTCAGACACCCCTGTCACAAAGCTGCCCCTCAGCCTTTATACAAGTCTGGTTCTGTGCCACCCTGTGAGTCCTCTCAGCCCTGAGAGCCTCTAAAACATCTTCTAGACAAAAAGGTTTGCTCTATTTGCTTTATTTTGTTAACTTCAGTATTTCCGGTCTCATTCTGAAAACCCTTGTCAGCAGCACTCTAGGTAATGATAATAAATGTCAATGTCAATATTGATCATGTATATTTTTGCAGTCAAATGTATATTTCAGACCCTTCCGTTCCGCCTGCCGCCTGTCTTACTCAGCAGGTTCTCTGTGGTTGACTGTTCTTTTCCATATAGACAGTATGCATACAGTATAAACATCCACACATCCCTACACAGTCATCTCCATGGTAACCGTACACTGCCCAGGGTTCTAATGTCACAGGAACAAACAGCACTGCTTCCTGCTGGGGGAAATACACCTGAGAGAAGGGAAGAGACGAGGGTGAGTGTGTGTGTGTGTGTGTGTGTATGTATGTGTGTGTGTGTGTGTGTGTGTGTGTGTGTGTGTGTGTGTGTGTGTGTGTGTGTGTGTGTGTGTGTGTGTGTGTGTGTGTGTGTGTGTGTGTGTGTGACGTGTGTGTGTGTGACGTGTGTGTGTGTTTGTGAAGTGTGTGTGTGTGTGTGTGTGTGTGTGTGTGTGTGTGTGTGTGTGTGTGTGTGTGTGTGTGTGTGTGTGTGTGTGTGTGTGTGTGTGTGTGTGTGTGTGTGTGTGTGTGTGTGTGTGTGTGTGTGTGTGTGTGTGTGTGTGTGTGTGTGTGTGTGTGTGTGTGTGTGTGTGTGTGTGTGTGTGTGTGTGTGTGTGTGTGTGTGTGACGTGTGTGATGTGTGTGTGTGTATGTGACATGTGAGGGAAAGAAAGGAGGAGAGAGGGGAGGAGAGAAAGGAGGACGTCATCTTGCAGGAATGCCCAAAGAGAAAGAGAGGGAGTTGGAAAAGTCATAGAGGGATGGAGGGTGTAAAGAGAAATGGATAGAGCGATTGAAGGATAGAGAGTAGAGAGGACTGGATGGAGGGATAGAGAGTATAGAGGAGTGGATGGAGGGATGGAGAGTAGAGAGGAGTGGATGGAGGGATGGAGAGTATAGAGCAGTGAATGGAGGGATGGAGAGTAGAGAGGAGTGGATGGAGGGATGGAGAGTAGAGAGGAGTGAATGGAGGGATAGAGAGTATAGAGGAGTGGATGGAGGGACGGAGAGTAGAGAGGAGTGAATGGAGGGATGGATGGAGAGTAGAGAGGAGTGGATGGAGGGATGGAGAGTAGAGAGGAGTGGATGGAGGGATGGAGAGAGTTCTGGGCCAGGGCAGGACTGAAGGGATGGAGGGAATATAGAGGAGTGGATGGAGAGATAGAGAGTAGAGAGGAGTGGATGGAGGGATAGAGAGTATAGAGGAGTGGATGGAGGGATGGAGAATACAGAGGAGTGGATGGAGGGATAGAGAGTATAGAGGAGTGGATGGAGGGATAGAGAGTATAGAGGAGTGGATGGAGAGAGTTCTGTGCCAGGGCAGGATCAATGTTAAATGGTCTGGTTAACGACCGGCACACAGCTGACAAAGTCATTCATTTCTGCCAGGACTCTGTTCTGTGTGTGTGGGTGTCCCACTGTCACAGTTCCACAGTCATACACTGTGAACACTCTGTTTCAGAAGCCCAGAGCTGGGGGTCAGTTCCACCTGCTCAGGATCAGGTTACACATCACACTGCAGTCCAGTGCTGACAAACACACACATGCACAACACACATCAGTCCAACTCAGTTATACTGTCTAGACCTAACTACAGACCTATAGACAACCACTCTTGCTTCATTCAGTTACTATACAACCTACAGGTAACTGCCACAATAAAAGAAACACTTGAGTAAATGAGGGATACAAAGTATATTGAAAGCAGGTGCTTCCACACAGGTGTGGTTCCTGAGTTAATTAAGCAATTAACATCCCATCATGCTTAGGGTCATGTATAAAAATGCTGCGCAAGCCATTATTTTGGCTACGCCACGACCGGGCACGAGTGGTCACTGAATGGTTTGATGAGCATGAAAATGATATAAATCATATGCCATGGTCGTCTCAGTCACCAGAGCTTTTTCCACCTTCATCAACAAAACACAAAATGATGGAACTTGTCATGGAAGAATGGTGTCTCATTCCTCCAATAGAGTTTCAGACACTTGTAGAATCTATGCCAAGGTGCATTGAAGCTGTTCTGGCTCGTGGTGGCCCAATGCCTAATTAAGACACTTTATGTTGCTGTTTCCGTTATTTTGGGAGTTATATGTACTCTGACTGTGTTTCATTCGAGACATTTGCTCCCTTCCCTCTGTCCTCATTCCCTCCCTCCATTTACTCCTCTTTCAAGGGAAGTGAATGCAGGCATAGGGAAGGAAACTTTCTGGATTGAAATGAAGCCGAAGTCAAGCACCCCTCATCCCCTCATTCTATACCACACTGAGCTTCATAAACCGAGCCATCTGTATCTAATCAAAATTAATACCAACCTTCCCTCCTCCCTATTCCCTACTCACCCCCCAACCCCATCACTACTCCCAGCTCTCCCCCTGTCCCTCCAATCTCTGGCTATAGTCTCTGTTTAGCCCTGTGTAGATGAAGTAATACACCATTACCCTCCCTAGCCCCATCCCCTCTCCCCCTCATCACCCCTCTTTAACCCCGCCACCCCCCTCCATCCCTACCCCTATTCCCCCTAGTCCTATGTCTATGAGGCAATCCCTCCCCCCTCCTCCCCCCAGCCCCTCCTTCGCGCCCCCATAATTGTTCCTGATATTTCCCCAAAGTACCGTGTTCCATTAACTGACCAGGGCTTGTTGATTGGCTCCGGCCGCCCCCTGAAATAGCAGGGCTGGCCGCTGGCCAAACATCCATTTCCTGTTGGTCTGAGAGGCTACAGGCAGCTGCTGGGGCTCAGATGCATTTCCTGACTTTTATTAATGACCAGGAGTGCATCAGCAGCTAGAGCCTGCGAGCCCCGACCGACGTACACCTCTCAAGAGAGAGAGAGGGAGGACGTGGAGATGAGAGGGAGGGAGTGAGTAGGGATGGAAGGAGAGATAGAAGAGAGGGTGGGGGATGAGTGTGTGAGAGACAGAGAGAGAAAGAGAGAGGGGGGTAGTGATGGATGAAGAGACGAAGATAAAGAATTCAGTGAGATTGAGCAGCATAAAGGTAGACTGAGTGAGAGTAGGAGTGTGAGGGAGAGTGAAGCGTGAGGGAGAGTGAAGCGTGAGAAGAAAGATGGAAAATATGAGAGATTATAAGCGACTGTTTTAAATAAATGGAGAGAGGGAGTGAACCAGAGAGAGAAAGATGAATAAAGAGAAGGGGGAGTTTAAACATAGAGAGGAGACAGACAGTCCATAATTACATCATATGGAGGAAAGAAGAGCCTAGTCATCTCCTCCATGGAGGGTGGAGGGGCGAGGGCTCTTCCTGACAGAGGGAAACAGAGTGTGGAGGGGCGAGGGCTCTCCCTGACAGAGGGAAACAGAGAGAGTGGATGGGCGAGGGCTCTTCCTGACAGAGGGAAACAGAGAGAGTGGAGGGGCAAGGGCTCTTCCTGACAGAGGGAAACAGAGAGAGTGGAGGGGCGAGGGCTCTTCCTAACAGAGGGAAACAGAAAGAGTGGAGAGGCGAGGGCTCTTCCTGACAGAGGGAAACAGAAAGAGTGGAGGGGCGAGGGCTCTTCCTGACAGAGGGAAACAGAGAGAGGGAAAAAGGAGAAAGAGTGACATGACACGGCAGCTGTCAAACGAGCGCATTCTCCCAGGTCAAAGGTCAAATAGACAGACATGAGGGTGATGGGGCACATCACTGATAAAGAGGACAGAATGGTAGGGACTAGGGTGGTGGGGTTAGGGGGTAGGTGTACAGATCACAGAAGGTGATGAGGGTTGAAGGCCAATGAGGGTGTGTGGTATGGCATTTGAAGCATGTATATGCCCCTCTTGACCTGACAGGGTCTTGGAGTCGGGTGGGGGGCATGCAGGCACCAGGGGTCCTGGTTAGAGGGGTCAACAGAGGCCAGAGAAAGAACTGCCACTCACACATTCCTTAGTCAGAGTGAAGAGACAGAGAGAGTACGGTTTGTGTTAGGATGGAAGGAGAGCGAGAGTATGGTTTGGGTTATGGATAGAGAGAGAGAGAGAGAGAGAGAGAGAGAGAGAGAGAGAGAGAGAGAGAGAGAGAGAGAGAGAGAGAGAGAGAGAGAGAGAGAGAGAGAGAGAGAGAGAGAGAGAGAAAGACAGTATGGTTTGGTTTATGGAAGGAGAGAGAGGGAGAGAGCATGGTTTGGGTTATGAGAGAGAGAGTGAGTTCAGAGACACACACAAACAGTGCTGTGCTCGTACTATACAAATACACACACAATCACTCACTTCACACTCAACACACTTGCCTGTATGCTCTCTCTCTCTCTAATACAGAGAGAGAGAGAGAGAGAGAGAGAGAGAGAGAGAGAGAGAGAGAGAGAGAGAGAGAGAGAGAGAGAGAGAGAGAGAGAGAGAGAGTATGGTTTGGATTATGGATATATAGAGAGAGAGAGAGAGAGAGAGAGAGAGAGAGAGAGCGCACCCGGCCTCACCCTACTAGAATCTGAAGTCAAATGTCTACTGTTTGCTGATGATCTTGTGCTTCTGTCAACAACCAAGGAGGGCCTACAGCAGTACCTACATCTTCTGCACAGATTCTGCCAAATACTTGAATCAATTATAGAAGCCATTGCACTTTATGGTTGTTAGGTGCGGGGTCTGCTCACCAACCAAGAATTCACAAAATGAGACTGATACCCTCTAATTATCAAAATCCCGAAAAGAGGTGTTAAATTCTACAACCACCTAAAGGGAAGCAATTCCCAAACATTCCATAAGTCGCTTGGCTCTTGGACAACTCTTCTCTTTATTCTTTTCACTCCTCTGTCAGAAATCTTGCGAGGAGCACCTGGTCGAGGCAAATTTATGGTGAAATGATTGTCTTTCCACTTCCGTATTATGGCCCCAACAGTGCTCACTGGAACATTCAGAAGCTTAGAAATGCGCCTATAACCAATGCCATCATTATGTTTTGCAACAATTAGGTTGCGAAGGTCTTGAGACAGCTCTTTGCTTTTATCCATCATGTGTCTTGTGTGACACCTTGCCAATGAGACCTTTTTGTAGGCCATCAGTTGGGACTGAACCAGCTGATATTAATTTGCACTGACAGGGGGCTGGATTGCTTTTTAATTACTGATAGTTTTCAGCTGTTGTCTTGGCTTTCCATGCCTTTTTGCACCTCCCTTTCTTCATGTGTTCAATACTTTTTCCCTGTATCATTTCACATTATTACACATAACTTAATTTCTGAACTTATTTGTTTTGGTTCCTTTGTATGTATGGATTACTTGGGTTGTTACCAACATCTGGTGAAAATTTCACGTCAATAGCACCTTTGGAAATATATTTACTGAGAAAAATGGTGACGTGTTCAATACTTATTTCACCCGCTGTATATACACAAAAAAAATTTGGCAAACATTGGCAATATGTACATTGTTGCGTCATGCCAATAAAGTGAATTGAATTGAATTGAATTGAGTATGGTTTGGGTTATGGATGGAGAAAGGGAGAATGGTTTGGGTTATGGATGGAGAGAGAGAGAGTATGGTTTGGGTTATGGATGGAGAGAGAGAGAGTGTGAGTGAAAAACAATGAAAATGAAAACTTTTTGATCTGAAGGGGCACCTTCACATGTTTAGTTACAACAGAATTTAGGAAGTCAAAGAACTCCGACTGACAAAGACACATATGGTAAACTATCCAAAAACATTTCAAACTGGAAAACCCTCTGTGAGTTCAGAGACACACACAAACAGTGCTGTGCTAGTACTATACAAATACACGCACAATCACTCACTTCACACTCAACACACTTGCCTGTATGCTCTCTCTCTCTCTCTCTCAAATACAGAGAGAGAGAGAGAGAGGGAGGGAGAGAGAGTAAACCCAATAGCCTCTGTGGCCCCAGGGGCTTAGAGTGCACAGGCAGTGCAGGAAGAGATAGACTGCATTATCCACATCAAAGCCCTGAATTATTAGCCATAATCAATTCTTCCCCATTATCCCCAGCCCCGACCCTCACTGCCTCCCCCAACCAATCGCACACGGTTGTCCACGCATCCGTCATTTGCAGAGCTACAGCAGGTCAGTGGGAGAGGAGGGAGAGAGGAAGGCAAGTTGGGAGCGATGGAGAGAAAGAGATAGAAAGGGATTGCGTAACGGGATGAAGAGAGGGGAAGCTTCCTTACCAACCACATTCTCCTGAAGGGATCTGTGGAGGCCATACCAGAGACCAGCAGCAGTCATCAGTAATTCATGAATCATGCATGAAACGGGATATGGAATCAATTCAGTCAAGAAATGTGTCACAAAATAATTAGGGAACATCAGAAGTTAATTTGATTAAGCATCTCTCAGTTTCATCTGACAATAGACTAACCCAATAATAGTGCAACAACTAATACTTATTTGACTGTTAATACTACTGATAGCACTGCAATGAATAACCACTAAACTACTTGGACCACTACCATCACCGAGCCTAGATAGAGTTACTGAGCATCACACGGTACGTGTGCATCATCAATCAGACCAGTGAATGGGACAGTGGAATGTTTGACATTCTGCCTGAGTATGACATCATTCACTAAGAGCAGAGCAGAGGAAGGCTGCTTCCTATCACTCTGAGGCACAACTGTAGGCTGCTGGCCCCCTCAGAGAGAGAAGTAGTGATGGATGAAGACAGAAATACAGAATTCTGTGAAATTGAACAGCAGAAAGGTGGACTGAGATTGAGCGAGAAAGGGAGAGATGGAAAAGATGAGGTTATAAGTGGCTATTTTAAAGAGATTGGGAGAATCAGAGAGAGAAAGATTAATAAAGAGAGGGGGAGTTTAGAGCTAGAGACAGTCCGTAATTACATCATATGGAGGAAAGATGAGCTTAGTCATCTCTTCAATGGGAGAACAGAGAGTGGAGGGGCGAGGGCTCTGCCTGTCAGAGGGAAACAGAGCGAGTGGAAGGGCGAGGACTCTTCCTCACAGAGGAAAACCGTGGAGGACCTACCAGAGTCCAGCAGCACTCATCACTAATTCATGAAGCATGCATAAAACAGGCTACGAAATCAATTTAGTCAAGAAGTGTGTCACAAAATAATTAGGGAAACATCAGAAGTTAATTTTATTAAGAGTCAGTTGCTACACAACTGTTAATTACAGTTCACATTAGGCACATTACACTTACATTACCCAACAAAATTGAGAGAAAATCTATAATTTCCATAATATCTATGCAATGTGTAATCAAAGGCGTGATCAATGAAGACATCCTCTACAATCATTCGTGCAAAAAAAAAAAAACGGATATAATTGCAACATAGGTCTACTGTCTAATCAAATGTAAGAAATTAAACTAAACAAATTAAATGAATGAAAATAAAACATAATGTTTAGCGCGGATTCATTTGCATCAAGCATGTCTTGAGCGTTTGGCCATAAAATCCCATCCACATCACAGTGAATGTCATCATTGTGAATGCACCGTGGGAAAAACCTATTGATATGGCGAATCTAAGATTGGTCTGCACTGATGTCGTTTCATACATTGCCAGAAGTAGGGTGGCACGCTAATTGGGAGGGCAATCGTACACCTTCCACCATGCTGAAAGCAAAAATATATATATATAGGGTTGAGGGGGATGGGGGAAGGTATGGGGTCACAAATTATGGATGGGCCCATAAACATGCCTGAACCCCCTCTGCATGGTGGAACCTGACATTGTTCCACACAATGGCATACTGTAGGTGACCCCTTCACCTTGACAGGCCTGCTAAATTTCATTGAGAAACACAATGAGGTGTGCAGCATTGTAGAATCCAAGTAATGGCCGACGTCCTACCACACCATCTTCAGAGACAGCTGCGGACATGTAGATGTTTCCCCCAGCGTTGTCCAGGCACTTGGATGGTTGCCCATTAGCCGATGAGGTTCCACCCACGGCGCTGAGCTTTGGCCAGGTTGAAGCCCGCTTCATCAACAAAAGATATACTTGTGATGGTTCACAGCAGCATCAAGCACCATCACCCTCTAAACATATATTTTGGTTAGTTATTTTTACAGTATAGTTCCAATATGATGTTGTGAAGTAGCATGTGCATCAAATAGTAACAGGAATACAGTATACAGTGCATTTGGAAAGTATTTAGAACCCTTCCCTGTTTAAAAATGTTTGTTAAGTTACAGCCTTATTCTAAAATGGATTAAAAAAAATAAAAAACTCATCAATCTACACACAATACCCCATAAACACAAAGCGAAAACAGGTTTAGAAATGTTTGCAAATGTATTAAAAATAAAAAACAGAAATACCTTATTTACATAAGTATTCAGAGCCTTTGCTATGAGACTCAAAATTGGGCTCAGGTGGATCCTGTTTCCATTGATCATCCTTGAGATGTTTCTACAACTTGATTTAACACAGCTGTAGTCCAGCTGTGGTAAATTCGATTAATTGGATATGATTTGGAAAGGCATACAACTGTACATATAAGGTCCCACAGTAGACAGCACGTCAGAGCAAAAACCAAGCCATGGGGTTGAAGGAATTGTACGTAGAGCTCCGAGACAGGATTGTGTCAAGGCAAAGATCTGGGGAAGGGTACCAAAACATTTCTGCAGCATTGAAGGTCCCCAAGAACACAGTGGCCTCTATCATTCTTAAATGGAAGAAGTTTGGAACCACCAAGACTTCCTAGAGCTGTCCGCCCGGCCAAACTGAGCAATGGGGGAGAACGGCCTTGGTCAGGGAGGTGACCAAGAACCCGATGGTCACTTTGACAGAACTCCTCTGTGGAGACGGGAGAACATTCCAGAAGGACAACCATCTCTGCAGCACTCCACAAATCAGGCCTTTATAGTAGAGTGGCCAGACGGAAGCCACTCCTCAGTAAAAGGCACATGACAGCCCGCTTGGCACATAAAGACTCTTAGACCATGAGAAACAAGATTCTCTGGCTTGATGAAACCAAGATTGAACTCTTTGGCCTGAATGCAAAGCGTCACATATGGAGGAAACCTGGCACCATCTCAACGGTGAAGCATGGTGGTGGCAGAATCATGTTGTGGGGATGTTTTTCAGCGGCAGGGACTGGGAGACTAGTCAGGATCGATGTCCTGCTTTATTGTGCACAGCCATATGTCATCCCTGGCCCTCACCATTTCCACAACTGCTGGTCGGTCAGCACACGGCCACCACCATGGGGTCTTCTGTCAATTCTGAGGGTAGAACAGAGTATACAGTCAATAGATCAAAAATCCTGTAACATGTTTTGTGAATTTACATGAATTACAGTATGTCATGCCCACCTCTTCGAAGGGCCCCATGCCCACCTCTCTGACAGGCCCCTTGTCCACAAGCTCTGTCTGTCCTGCTCCATGTTGAAAGAAATTGCAAGTGTGAAAAAGTAAGTACACCCCCTGGAAAGATTTTTTTTATATATATATTTGGACAGATGGATGTGTAATCTTCACTTCAATACTATTGACAGATAAAAGTAACCTAATTTAACAAATAACACAGAAAAATTATACTTTGCAATAATGTATTAATCAAAAATCTACAGAAATGCAATTCCATAGTGCGGACAAAGTAAGTACACCCCTAGCTTCAATAGCTTGTGTTGCCCCCTTTGGCTGAAATAACTTCATGTAGACATTTCTTGTAACTCTTACATCGACTGGGAGGAATTTTTGCCAACTCTTCTATACAGTACTGCTTCAAGTGTATCATGTTCGAGGGCTTTCTTGCATGCACGGCCCGCTTCAAGTCCATAACCCTCCATTTCTTATTTTTGAGCCATTCTGTTGTAACTTTGCTTTTGTGTTTTGGATCATTGTCCTGTTGCAAGAACCATGTTCGGTTCAGCTTCAGCTTTTTGACAGGTACCTCACATTCTCCTCATGAATTCTGTGGTACAATATAGAATTCATGCTTGACTCAATGATGGCAAGTTGGCCAGGCCCTCAGGCAGCAAAGCATCCATAAACAATAATGCCACCGCCTCCATGCTTTACGGTTGGTATGAGGTTCTTCTGTTCAAAGGCAGTGTTTTGTTTTCGCCAAACGTGCTGTCTGGCATTGCGGCCAAACAACTCCACCTTTGACTCATCTCTTCAGAGCACATTGTTCCAGTAGTTTTGGTCTTTACCCTAGGTGTAATCTAGCAAATGTCAGTCGTGTCTTGATATTCTTTCTTGAGAGCAAAGGTTTCTTCCTTCCTGACCTCCCATGTAGGCCAAGTTTGTGCAGTCTCTTTCTGACAGTGTACTCATGCACTTCGACATTGATTGTGGCAAGAGAGGCCTGTAGATCCCTTGATGTTACCCTGGGGTTCTTAGAGACTTCGATAAGCATCTTTCGGTCAGCTCTTGGGCTGAATTTGGTGGGACGAACTGTCCTAGGTGTTTGCCAGTGGTCTGGAATTTTCTCCATTTGTAGATAAGACGTCGGACAGTGGAATGATGTACTTTGAATTGTTTGAATATGGATTTGTAACCCCTCCCAGACCCATGGGCATCAATAATATTTCTTCTGAGGGCCTCGGGTAGATCTTGGCATGATGTGCTACCACACACCCATATGGTTAAGACCAAACCAGACCAAGTATCTAATCTTTATGGAAGGCTGGACCCACCTAAGTTTCTCTCAAATTATTTCCCCACCTGTTTTGGTACACCTGATTCTAATTTTAGCCATTTTATGTGATGGTAAAGGTAAGGGTGTACTAACGTTTAAGGAAAAGGCATTTTTGTTTATTTTAATTGCATAACATTTTCAAAGTAAAAATTGTTTTGTGTGATTTGTTAAATTGGGTTTCCTTTATCAATGAATGTGGTGGGAATTTAGCTCAAGTATCCATGTGTCCAAATATGTTTAAAAAAAATGACCACTTTCCAGGGGCTGTACTTACTTTTTCACATGACTGTGTGTGAAATCAATTAGCAATAATGAGTAGTCATTATGTATGGTTACCATGTATCATATAGGTAATTTAGATGTTTATACTTTACAAACACACGTTTTACTTCTGTAGTTGTCAAATTCCATATAGAGTAGACAAACCAGTTTAAAATCTATAGGTTTACCAAACGGTTAAGTGATTAACCATTAAGTGCAGTTGGATTAAGTGATGGTCAAATATATTTGAACAAATGAGAAGATAATCATATGAAAAGTAGTGTGAGCATTGCATTGTGAAAGGCAATTACTTTATATGAAAGGTATTTTTAAATGAAACACTGATTAAGTTTGGTGAAAAGGTTGTGTGTTGTGCTTAAAGTTTATTTAAAAAAAACAGCCTTTTTTATTGTCTGTTTTGAGTTTTGTACTAAGTGTTGTGAAATTTTAACACAAATAGTACAAAAAAAATAAAACTGATAGCGCTGCAATGACTAACCACTAAACTACTAGGCCCACTACTAGTGTAATACCATTACCAAGCCTAGATAGAGTTACTGAGCATCACAAGGCATGTGTCCAGTGAATGGGACAGTGAAATGGTTGACATTCTGCCTGAGCCAAGATCTACAGAGATACACATACAAAAGTATGTGGACACCCCTTTAAATTTGTGGATTCGGCTATTTGAGCAACACCCGTTGCTGACAGGTGTATAAAATTGAGCATACAGCCATGCAATCTCTATAGATAAACATTGGCAGTAGAATGGCTTTCCTAAAGAGCTCAGTAACTTTCAACAAGTCACATTTCTGCCCTGCTTGAGCTGCCCCGGTAAACTGTAAGTGCTGTTATTGTGAAGTGGAAATGTCTAAGAGCAACAACGGCTCATCCGCGAAGACGTAGGCCACACAAGCTCTCAGAACGGGACCTCCAAGTGCTGAAGCGCATAGCGCGTTCATCGGGAGCTTCATGAAACGGGTTTCCATGAATGAGCAGCCGCACACAAGCCTAAGATCACCATGCACAATGCCAAGTGCCGGCTGGAGTGGTGTAAAGCTCGCCGCCATTGGAATCTGGAGCAGTGGAAACGCATTCTCTGGAGTGATGAATTACGCTTCACCATCTGGCAGTCCAACAGACAAATCTGGGTTTGGTGGATGCCAGGAAAACGCTACCTGCCCCAATGCATAGTGCCAACTGTAAAGTTTAGTGGAGGAGGAATAATGGTCTGGAGCTGTTTTTCATGGTTCGGGCTAGGCCCCTTAGTTCCAGTGAAGAGAAATCTTAACGCTACAGCATACGATGACATTCTAGACGATTCTGTGCTTCCAAATTTGTGGCAACGGTTTGGAGAAGGCCCTTTCCTGTTTCAGCATGACAATGCCCCCGTGCAGCAAAGCGAGGTCAATACAGAAACGGTTTGTCAAGATCGGTGTGGAACTTGACTGGCCTGCACAGAGCCCTGACCTCAACCCTATCGAACACCTTTGGGATGAATTGGAACACTGACTGTGAGCCAGGCCTAATCACCCAACATCAGTGCCCGACTTCACTAATGCTTTTATGGCTGAATGGAAGAAAGTCACCGCAGCAATGTTCCAACATCTAGTGGAAAGCCTTCCCAGAAGAGTGCAGGCTGTTATGACAGCAAAGGGGGGACCAACTCCATATTAATGCCCATGATTTTGGAATGAGATGTTTGACGAGCAGGTGTTCACATACTTTTGGTCATGTAGTGTATCATGATGTCATTGCAGAACAGAGGAGAGGAAGGCTTCCTATCACTCCCTGTCACTCTGAGGCACAACTGTAGGCTGCTGGCCCTCTCTGCTGGCAAGAGAAGGTAACTTCACCCTGCCAGTGGCACCCTACTGGAGTAGGATATAGTTGCCCCTAGGCCTTATTATTGTGGTTTCATAGGCGGAGAAAATACAAACAAAAACCAAAGACAAGTGCACCAGTGTTACATTTGACATTTTAATTACACTTACAAAAAGCAGAGGGTTAATGCCTGAATGGAAAAGAACAGGTTAACTTGCCATGAGCGAGCACAGGCAAGAGATAACTTCAGGGTGATTCTAGAATTATGCTGGCATTTGGGCAAGGCATTTTGGAAAAAAATTGCTTAATTTTTCTAGATTTTTTTAATTGAAATGTATTTGGGTAAATCTTCCCATTCTAAATGTCTGCCAAAGTGTATCATTATGATGTATCATATGATAACACTGTGCCACCGGTAGGAGTAGTAACACCAATGATGGTAACACCAATGAGACATTCTAGGTAAATTAGGATTTTCTGAAATGGAGGCCATAAATTCTCATATCTAAGGTCATTCATCCTTTATAAATAATTTACTGAAGTGATAAGATTAATCATTTTGCTCACAATGTTATTTATCAATGTTATTTATCAAATTATCAATGGAATCCTTATTATAGACCCCTCCCCCGATAACAGTTTGCCACTTGTATATCTTTGTAAATCAGTGATTTTCAAGGTGGTAACACCAATGACATAAAACTGAGGGACACACATTATACTAGTAAAAAGTTATTTTAATAGCCTACTTTGTTTTTATTGATCTATACAATATATTAAATACATTTGTTCACTGTCTAGCATTTAAAATAGTAGATAGAACTCTAAATCTCCAAAACATGTCACTACACCACTACACATCACCAGGGGGACAATCCAGTTTCCTTATTAAATAACAGTTACATAAAACTGAAAATTTATTATTTATCATGTTTTTGTCATTTTAAAGTGTTTTTACATGGTTTCAAAGTCAAGGGACAGGATTTACCACCGCAATTAAAGAATGACCCTTCAGCAGATAACCCAAAGGAAAAACATGGCACTCCATACATTGTTTATTGTACTTTTAAAATATTCAGTTCATCCACCATTTTATATAATCCATTGAACCATGCCCCAGGCCATGTCCAACACAGTGATTCATATTCTAATACGCCCCACTCCCCCAACCCCAAGTGCAGCATTCCATTCAATAAACCCTCATTCAAAACAGATTCAAACAACATGAAAACCCCAAAAATACATACCCATGCACCTCTTAAGGTATGAACATGAAACAAAATGCAGCTGAAACATAACTATGTACCATTACCTGGCCACAAAAGAAAATCAAAAGACCAGAACAGAGGCAGATTTTTTTAAACGTCTGCCAAAGCAAATTCTACCATAGATTCTCTTTAATTAGCGCATAATTAAAACATGTTTAGCTTCCTTATTTACATGCATAGTAAACATACTATCATCATAGCACTTTTAGAGATGTCAGGGTCTTCTTGTCATTCATTCCTGTGCAGAGCAGAGAGAAGCAGTGTCTTTAAGGGGTTGTAACTTGTCCAAGAGAAGTAGTGTCTTTAAGGGGTTGTAATGACTTCCTGTTTTGAGATGAACAGAACATGGATTCGGTCGTTATGGCGTGAAGGACTAATCCATCAGCTGTTATTACAAAATACTTGTTTCTCGCTGTTTGCCATACTACTCTTTCATTCAGCATCTCTTCTAGTCCTTTGATTGACTTGATGTCATACGAGTGCTGAGACTACCTAGGGCTGCACGATATGGGCAAAACATTTTAATAAAATCATTCTTGTTTGGAACAATCTTTTGACTGCATCTGACCTAACGGAAGAGCATGCAAATGTATAAGGACTCTAACAGCGAGGAGGAGGAACTGCACAGCTTGAGTGCCAGGGGGTGGTGCATGGTGTGTGTGGGATGTGGCCACGAAAGGAGAGAGGGAGAGAGACAACAAAATAAACTATAAAAATGGAAGTTACACGCAGTTAATAAGCGTTTCAAAATATTGCATGTGATACGGATCTCTTGCGATATGGATATTGCACATGTCAATACTGCGATTTCAGTGTGTGATTTTCAGATTTCAGTCCAGTGAGGGTCCCAAGCTCTCTCTCTCCTGGGGCCCCATGGTAGTACACACAGGGTTAACACTAACATTAATCATTGCCCTAATCTTACACCTCACTTCAAACTCTAAACTGAGAACAATAGCTGATGCACTTCCTCCTCCGCTCTGACAGTATAGCTATACTGTACTTTGTCCTTACTAGCATGGCCATCTGGTTTCTACTTCCTCCCTGCTCTACTCTACCTGTTTGATCATCTCCCCCGTCCGGCTCTGGATTACGATGGTCTTAGTATCCTTGACGGGCGATGTGGAATTGTAGTCATCAGTCAGCAGGCCCAGGAGGGGGTACTGGTTCCTGTACCTACACATCAGTTGTACACAGTAAGGACCGCATACTGGTTGGTTATGTACCTACTGCACACCAGTACAAAATCCTGTTTTTGGAAATACCACTTAGAAATTGTGTTAGCTAATCCATATCATTTCCATGCAAGAAATTGCCAAGAAACTGAAGATCTCGTACAACGCTGTGTACTACTCCCTTCACAGAACAGCGCAAACTGGCTCTAACCAGAGTAGAAAGAGGAGTGGGAGGCCCCGGTGCACAACTGAGCAAGAGGACAAGTACATTAGAGTGTCTAGTTTGAGAAACAGACGCCTCACAAGTCCTCAACTGGCAGCTTCATTAAATAGTACCCGCAAAACACCAGTCTCAATGTCAACAGTGAAGAGGCGACTCCAGGATGCTGGCCTTCTAGGCAGAGTTGCAAAGAAAAAGCCATATCTCAGACTGGCCAACAAAAAGAAAAGATTAAGATGGGCAAAAGAACACAGACACTGGACAGAGGAAGATTGGGAAAAAAGTGTTATGGACAGACAAATAAGTTTGACATGTTCGGATCACAAAGAAGAACATTCGTGAGACGCAGACCAAATGAAAAGATGCTGGAGGAGTGCTTGACCCCATCTGTCAAGCATGGTGGAGGCAATGTGATGGTCTGGGGGTGCTTTGGTGGTGGTAAAGTGGGAGAGTTGTACAGGGTAAAAGGGATCTTGAAGAAGGAAGGCTGTCACTCCATTTTGCAACGCCATGCCATACCCTGTGGACGGCGCTTAATTGGAGCCAATTTCCTCCCACAACAGGACAATGACCCAAAGCACAGTTCCAAACTATGCAATAACTATTTAGGCAAGAAGCAGTCAGTTGGTATTCTGTCCATAATGGAGTGGCCAGCACAGTCACCGGATCTCAACCCTATTGAGCTGTTGTAGGAGCAGTTTAACCGTATGGTACGTAAGAAGTGCCCATCAAGCCAATCCAATTTGTGGGAGGTGCTTCAGGAAGCATGGGGTGAATTCTCTTCAGATTACCTCAACAAATTGACAACAAGAATGAATGCCAAAGGTCTGCAAGGCTGTAATTGCTGCAAATGGAGGATTATTTGATGAAAGCAAAGTTAAGGACACAATTATTATTTCAATCAAAAATCAATGTCAATTACTATATTTCCTATTCATTTTGCAACTCGTTTCATGTATGATTTCATGGAAAACAAGGACATTTCTAAGTGAACCCAAACTTTTGAGCGGTAGTGTACACTAACCCATTTTAGAGGAGCTACTACCCCCAAATATTCCCCATAAAATAGGCTCATGGTATTGTGGGGGGCTGACCTTTTGGTGATAGTGGTCGTGGTGACGTTCTTGGAGCTGTCACTCTTCTTCTCCTGTTGCAACCGCCAGATCTCCTGTAGGTTAAAGGTCAGAGGTCAGAGATGGGAGGTCAAAGGTGAATAGGGAGGGAGGAGGAGGAATGAGGCCTGTGCCGTAAAACAGCTGTTAATGATGGCGCTAAAGGTGTACGACGTGTCAGGTAAATACATTCCTGAGGTGAAATGAAAGGATCCTTCAGAGCCACATTAACACAACCTCTGTGAGAGAATATAGTCAGACTGGCCTAACCAAAAACAATCACTTGATTATGGGAACAAATTAGGCGACAGACCCTAGAAGCAGGGTGAGAACAGACCCTAGAAGTAGGCTGTTTTTCTGGTTCTATTTTTTTAAAATTACAGGTGTAGGCATTTCCTATAGCTGATCCTAGATCTGTGTCTAAGGGGCCGGAATGACCAGTAGCTATGACCCCTGACCTCTTCCTGACGTTTGATGACGACCTCTCGCTGCTCCAGTGTTGTCAGCAACTGTGTGATGCGGAGCTGCAGGCTCTTGTCACCTGACCTCTCTGTGGTGTAGTCTGTGGTGATCCGCGTCAGCTGGGTCTGGACAGACAGACATACAGTCAGAGACACTCACAGTCAGTATAACCACTAGCTACCCATATGTCTTCTCACAAGCACAGTCACTACTGCTACAGTACTTCCACCTGAGCAGGAAGGCCCCATCCCTGTATCCATGCATTCCTGTAGGCTTCTCACCCTGAGGCTCTGCAGTTCCCTATCTTTCTCCTGGTGCAGGGCAGCTAGCTGCTCCGAGTACTGACGTGACAGCTCCTCTGTCTTAATCTGAATGAGCCTACTGCTGCACTGGCCAGCCAACTGGATGAAGACGGATACAGAGGGAGACACAAGTTAGTTAAGGAAGTTGGATCTATGAGTTCAGTCATCATGAGTAGGAGGAATTGCTAAGAGTTTCTTCTCTGAAGTGAAATGGGTTAGAGTCAGAGATAGAGGAGGGTAACGTTAGAGTACCTTCTGTTTGAGCATCTCGTTTTCCTTCTCCAGGACTCGGTAGCTGCCCTCCAGTTCTTTGATGCGGAAATCTCTGCCTATGTCTGTAGTGTGGCTGCTCAGGAGCTGAGTCTCCAGGGTCCGCTGGCTGGAGCTGCTTTCCTTCAGAGATGTCTATATGGATGGATGGATGGATGGATGGATGGATGGATGGATGGATGGATAGATAGATAGATAGATAGAGTTACTCACACACAGTCATACACCCATTGCACTAACATACAGGGCAGAGATACTCTCTTTCAAAAACACCTACAGAGAAGGTGTACACGCAGGCAAACACACACAAGCAAGACACAGTGGAAGAAACACACAAACACTCACAAATTCTCACACACACCTACCTGTAGCTGTCTGTTGTTCTCTCGTACGGCCTTTAGGAGGCGGTCATACTGCTCAGCCTGGTCAGCCTTGAAGCTCAGGTCTCTCTCAAGGGACTCCTTCTCACTCTCCAGACGCTGGGACAACAGAGACAGTAAGACTCTGTAAGACGGCCTGCCTGCATGTACAGTACCAGTCAAAAGTTTGGACACACCTACTCATTCAAGGGTCTTTCCTTATTTTTACTATTTTCTACATTGTGAAGACATCAAAATGAAATAACACATAAGGAATCATGTAGTAACCAAAAAAGTGTCAAAAAAAAAAAATATATATATTTTATATTTGAGATTCTTCTAACCAGCCACCCTTTGCCTTAATGACATCTTTGCACACTCTTGGCATTCTCTCAACCAGCGTAGTCACCTGGAATGCATTTCAATTAACAGGTGTGCCTTGTTCAAAGTTAATTTGTGTAATGTATTTCCTTCTTAATGCGTTTGAGCCAATCAGTTGTGTTATGACAAGGTAGGGGTGGTATACAGAAGATAGCCCTATTTGGTAAAAGACCAAGTCCATATTATGGAAAGAACAGCTCAAATAAGCAAAAAGAAATGACAGTCCATCATTACTTTAAGACATGAAGGTCAGTCAATCCGGAAAATGTCAAGAACTTTGCAGTGCAGTCGCAAAAACCATCAAGCGCTATGATGAAACTGGCTCTCATGAGGACCGCCACAGGAAAGGAAGAACCAGAGTTACCTCTGCTCAGAGGATAAGTTCATTAGAGTTAACTGCACCTCAGATTGCAGCCCAAATAAATGCTTCACAGAGTTCAAGTAACAGACACATCTCAACATCAACTGTTCAGAGGAGAAATGTATTTCCTTCTTAATGCGTTTGAGCCAATCAGTTGTGTTATGAGGCAGTGGAACAACCAAAGGATGTATTATCCATGGGTGGACTGGCTGTCAAAATGGACAAAATAAATCAGGCCTTCATGGTCAAATTGCTGCCAAGAAACCACTAGTTAAGGATACCAGTCCAAATTTGAGATATTTGGTTCCAACCTCTGTGTCTTTGTGAGGCGCAGAGTAAGTAAACGGATGATCTCCGGATGTGTGGTTTCCACCGTGAAGCATGGAGGAGGAGGTGTGATGGTGTGGGGTTGCTATGCTGGTGACACTGTCAGTGATTTATTTAGAATTCAAGGCACACTTAACCAGCATGGCTACCACAGCATTCTGCAGCGATACGCCATCCCATCTGGTTTGCGCTTAGTGGAACTATCATTTGTTTTTCAACAGTACAATGACTCAAAACACACCTCTAGGCTGTATAAGGGCTATTTGACTAAGAAGGAGAGTGATTGAGTGCTGCATCAGATGACCTGGCCTTCACAATCACCCAACCTCAACCTAAATGAGATTTGGGATGAGTTGGACCGCAGAGTGAAGGAAAAGCAGCCAACAAGTGCTCAGCATATATGGGAACTCCTTCAAGACTGTTGGAAAAGCATTTCTCATGAAGCGGATTGAGAGAATTCCAAAGGCATTGTGCAATGGCAAAGGGTGGCAATTTTGAAGAATCTCAAATATAAAATAGATTTTGATTTGTTTAACACTTTTTTGGTTACTACATGATTCCATATGTGTTATTTCATTTTGATGTCTTCACTATTATCCCACACTGTAGAAAATAGTACAAATAAAGAAAAACCCTGGAATGAGTAGGTGTGTACAAACGTTTAACTGGTACTGTATATCTCAATGAGACAGTTAAGATAAGAGCATAACAGGTTCCTATAGGGGCCCAGGCCCCAGGTCTTACCCTCAGGTCCTCTGACATGTGGATCAGCTCCTCCCTCAGACTGCTGAAGGTAGTCAGAAGGAGACGCATGGTCTTGTCTGCTGTCATACGGGTCTGAGAGTGAGGGAGAAAAAGAGTGTGGGAACGAGGGAGTGAGAGTGAGAGAGAAAGAAAATAAAGGAGAGATAATTATGAAAGACAGACAGAAGAGAGTGATAGAGGGTGAATAGACATAGATAGAGAGCCAGTTTCAGGCAGTGGAACAACCAAAGGATGTGTTATCCATGGGTGGATTGGCCGTCAAAATGGACAAAAAAATATATTCTATATATATATATTATGGACACGGCCGGTGGCCAATGGGCATGTCTTTTCTAAGGACGTTTGCGCTATTTCTGTTTTCATTATCATCTACAGTTGAAGTCGGAAGTTTAAATACACATAGGTTGAAGTCATTAAAACCCTTTTTTCAACCACTCCACAGTTATCATGTTAACAAACTATAGTTTTGGCAAGTCGGTTAGGACATCTACTTTGTGCATGACACAAGTAATTCTTCCAACAATTGTTAAAAGACAGATTATTTCACTTATAATTCACTATATCACAATTCCAGTGGGTCAGAAGTTTATATACACTAAGTTGAATGTGCCTTTAAACAGATTGGAAAATTCCAGAAATGGCATGGCTTTAGAAGCTTTTGATAGGTTAATTGACATAATTTGTCAATTGGAGGTGTACCTGTGGATGTATTTCAAGGCCTACCTTGAAACTCATGGAAAAATCTAAAGAAATCAGCCAAAACCTCGGAAAAAAATTGTAGACCTCCACAAGTCTGGTTCATCCTTGGGAGCAATTTCCAAAAGCCTGAAGGTACCATGTTCATCTGTACAAACAATAGTACGCAAGTATAAACACCATGGGACAACACAGCCATCATACCGCTCAGGAAGGAGATGCGTTCTGTTTCCTAGAGATTAACGTACTTTGGTGCGAAAAGTGCAAATCAATCAACAACAGCAAAGGACCTTGTGAAGATGCTAGAGGAAACAGGTACAAAAGTATCTATATCCACAGTAAAACGAGTCCTATATCGACATAACCTGTAAGGCCGCTCAACAAAGAAGAAGCTACTGCTCCAAAACCGCCATAAAAAAGCCAGACTACGGTTTGCAACTGCACATGGGGACAAAGATCGTACTTTTTGGAGAAATGTCCTCTGGTCTGATGAAACAAACAACTGTTTGGCCATAATGACCATCGTTATGTTTGGAGGAAAAAGGGTGAGGCTTGCAAGCCCGAAGAACATGTGTGGATATATTGAAGCAACATCTCAAGAAATCCGTCAGGAAGTTAAAGCTTGGTCGCAAATGGGTCTTCCAAATTGACAATGACACCAAGCATCCTTCCAAAGTTGTGGCAAAATGGCTTAAGGACAACAAAGTCAAGGTATTGGAGTGGCCATCACGAAGCCCTGACCTCAATCCTATAGAATATTTGTGGGCAGAACTGAAAAGGCGTGTGCGAGCAAGGAGGCCTACAAACCTAACTCAGTTACACCAGTTCTGTCAGGAGGAATGGGACAAAATTCACCCAACTTATTGTGGGAAGCTTGTGGAAGGCTACCCGAAACGTTTGACCCAAGTTAAACTATTTAAAGGCAATGCTACCAAATACTAATTGAGTGTATGTAAACTTCTGACCCACTGGGAATGTGATGAAAGAAATAATAGCTTAAATAAATCATTCTCTCTACTATTATTCTGACATTTCACATTCTTAAAATAAAGTGGTGATCCTAACTGACCTTAGACAGGGAATTTTTACTAGGATTAAATGTCAGGAATTGTGAAAAACTGAGTTTAAATGTATTTGGCTAAGGTGTATGTAAACTTCTGACTTCAACTGTATATTGATAATTTGGCTGACCAGAGGGCAACGGCCAGCCCCCCTACCAAGATGGGCTGGCCCGGTTTTCTGATTACTGAGCTGAGGTGGCGCAAATTCACATTCAAAGTCAAACGCGCATCATCAGAGAGTGAGACCAGCCATGAATCTGTCAGTCACTCAGTCAAAACAGAAAAACTGAAAGGTGGTGCGGAAAAAGTTTAAAAGTCTAAAAGTTATTGTTCTGTTGGTCCGAGTGTTGTGTCTTTGAGAAATGACAGATCAGCTGCTGTGGTGTAGTCGAGGTGAGAAGAAAACAGAGAAATACACACTCATGCACTCTGACACAGATCATGTAGCCTACTGCTGACAGTTAGGCTTAATATTTTGGCTGTGTATTGTACTAAGTAGGCTAATTAGGGAAGGGGGATTCGGGGGAACATTTAGACATAGCTAAGGCAATAGCCATCTACTAGACATGTACTCTGTATACAGTGCTTTTTACTAAACACAAGTCATCATGTATTACAATAAAAGGTACATTCGGAGACTGTCTGTGTATTTTAATTGTTTATCAAAGTTTATTCACTTCTGAATCTCATTCTCTTCAGTCCAGAGAGTGAGTTTATGAGCTGTAGTAACGAGTGACTAACAAGTGTCCCGCCTATCTCCCCCATATTTAATTTTCTGACTGGCCGGTCACTTCTTGGCAGAAAGATACACATATGCGCACGGCACTGTCAAACCAAGCACAATGCTGGAAATCTATCTGCATCCATATAAAACTATTCCCAGCATCATTCTTGACAAACACAGAAGGTTGTATATTTAATTAAATAAAACAGAAAAAGAGAGAGAGACTTCCAGTTCCTTAATATAGCCATTGGCTGTATTATACAGCCAAAACAAGGAACTGGCCGTCTTTACCTCTCCTTCTCTCGCTCTGTTTTCTTCTATTGAAGTATACTGTATGTAGTCTTTCAATTGAAATAAATTCATTAGGCCCTAATCTATGGATTTCACATGACTGGGCAGGGGCGCAGCCATGGATGGGCCTGGGAGGGCATAGACCCACCCACTTGGCAGCCAGGCCAACCCACTGGGGAGCCAGGCCCAGCCAATCAGAATTCGTTTTTCGCCACAAAAGGGCTTTATTACAAAGAAATACTCCTCAGCATACTCCTTGTTCAGTATAGTTAGGCATTTATAATGTATTATATAAGCCAATCTATAAGGCATTTATTCAGTGAATTCTCTAATGTATGTGTTTATTCATTCGCAACTAGGATTGGAAACACTTTATTTTAAGGGTCCATAATAAACTATTTATAAGGCCTTTATAAATTCTGTGTTCACCATTTTTTTATAATTACTCCCACATTAATAAACTATTTACTAATCATTATTAAAGTATTTTTGCAGCACCTAAGGGGAGGGCTATTTAGACTTTATAAATGTTATGAGTGACCAGTGAAAGATTGAACGAGGTACTGTAGTAGGTGCAGGCACACCGGTTTGTGTCAAGAACTGCAACGATCCTGGGTTTTTCACACACAACAGTTTCCCGTGTGTATCAAAAATGATCCACCACCCAAAGGATATCCAGCCAACTTAACACAACTGTGGGAAGCATTGGAGTCAACATGGGCCAGCATCCCTGTGGAACGCTTTCGCCACCTTGTAGAGTCCATGCCCTGATGAATTGAGGCTGTTGTGAGGGCAAAAGGGAATATTAGGAAGGTGTTCCTAATGTTTCGTATCCTCAGTGTATATACATGTGTGAAAAACGAGCTTACTAACATTTACAAATGTGGGCGTAATGATTAATAAATTGTGAGCAAATGGTTTGTAAATGCCTTATAATGCCTTAGAAATTGTTTATTATGGACCCTTAAAATAAAGTGTTACCCTGTGATGTTGCTGGGCCCACTACAGGTAGTGTGGTCTCCTGCTCTTCTGGTCCCAGTGACGCTAGGCTTTGCAGAGACAGCTCAGAGGTGAGAGCAGTGGAGGTAGGAAGAAAACAGAGACACAGATGTACTGCCAGTTCCTTAATATGTTGCCTCTATATTTAATAGCAATTAACACTAAGGAGTGACAGACAGAGTGACAATAGAGGAGAACAAGGAGACGAACATACAGACATACAGAGTGACAGCAGGGAAGATGCAGAGACAGACTGCACAACAGGGAGGAAACATAGGTAGAGTTATAGTGGTGAGTTGTATCTCCAGTGGTGTTTTGACATGTTGTATTTGTCTTAAACATGAGCTGGTTAAAAAAAGGAGGTGGACTATGTTTCACTGGTCCAGTAAAAGTTGAGAAACGTTGTACTATAGTTGCCTATGTTATGTTTCAGTAGCATTACTGCCTGTGTGTGTAAGTAGCAGGTTGAAATGCCAGGGCTGAATTCTTGTCCCAGTCCGCCCCTGGTGTTACCTGCAGCAGGTAGCGGATCTGCTGTTTGGTCAGCTCAGATGCTCCTTTGGGTATCAGGGCCTCAATGTCCTCTCTCTGTACCTGAATACACACGTGTGCATCAAATGGTTACTTTCATTTCATACTTTCACTTCCAGCATATATAAATAGCTGCTGTACAGCAATTTAAACAGTACAAGACTAGTATGATGTTATGTAAAACCATCGGTCGCCTCTCCCTGCTGTACCTTGTAGTCATTACTGGGATCTAAGAGGTGTTTCCTGGGAGAGAGATAGAAAGGTAAACACATTACAGGGCATGACAAACACACAATTAGACCAAATAAACCATTTCTGTCTCCAGTCTACACAGGTTATCATGGAGTCAGCAGCAGAAGGGAACAGAGGGATGGCTCAGTGAATCACAGGTAATATGAGTAAACAGAGAGTCTAGAGAAATGAGCGAGGCCAGGTCTGACTGACAGTTGTAATGTCTAGTGAATTTTTTATTTTATTATTTACAATGACGGCCTACACCGGCCAGACTCGGACGACGCTAGGCCAATTGTGCCGCCCTATGGGACTCCAAATGTATGCTTTAATTAATCAATTATACGATCATACAATCAATGTGACTGTGTTTTTACCAATCTAACTACATAACATCATAATGGTACTCATTTATTTTAATGGTAAATCTATATTGATAAACTGGGTAAATCAAGATGTAAGCTAGGCCTATTCACAATATAGGTGAATGAATATTCAATAGGAGTATGTGCATGTATTGAGTTCTTGAGCTTGTTTGGCTGGTTTCATTGGACAGTGTAAAAGCTATATATAAATATGGCTATATGTTGAGAAAAACAAACACACACCTTCCACGTATCTTGGCCACGTGTTCTGAGATGCAGGTGTGGATGTCACAGTTCTTCCTGTAAACCTCAGCCAGCAGCTCTCCGAAGAAACGTGTGTCCATCTTCATCACAGGCTCCACCTCCCTCACCTCACTCTTTATCCCCACCTGAGTCACTTTCTCTATCACCCTCTTCACCACCTTCTCCTTCACGGTGTTCACCTCCTCTTTAACCTCCTCCACCTCTTCTACCTCCTGGGGTAAAAGAGAGGGAAAAAGTTGAATCAATCTGTCACAAGCAAAAGAGAGAGACTTACCCACCATGGCATAAAATGGCAATATGGCATCTACAATTACTGAATCGATCATCCTGCAGTGCTATAATACAAGAAATGCAACTGTTCTTTCACTTAGGTCATGTCTATCATATATGGCTGTCAACAGTCATGGTTGCCAGAATGTAGGAATGGGTAAAATGACTGACAATGGCTCTGGCACTTTAACAATCAGATAGAGACCAATAAATCTTGGCAGCACCATGGCCTCCAGGACCAGGATTGATTATTCGTTTTTCAGCAGTATTTCAAAATTGTGACAGGTTGGCAGTTATCAGAATTGATACAGGTTCCAGATGTTTTGCTGGCTGAGGGGGACAGACAGAATCTGTTGGGAAGTTGTCTCACCAATAACGTATGTTTTTTTATTATCTAATTGCTAAAACTGCACCTGTAGCTAGTTTATTTGAATTGGTTCAACAGGTATTTTGCCACTGAAGATTCCATCCAGCCTGACTAGCTTCCACAAAGTCAACAGATCAACGATGTGGCCTAGAATTTCTGCACATGGCCATATGGTGTCTACATACCAATTCATAAAGTTAACCAACCCTTGCGTAACACTTATGCAATGTTAAGACAAGCAACTCTTGTGTGTGTTCACATGGACTGTTCACTGTCGCTCTAGAAACACCTAGAAACACCACTAATCTGCATGGCTTACCAAAGCATGGAGGGGGGTTGGGTTTGGGGTAGTTGTCTTATCATACCAATGCTAACAACAATGAAATATGTATGGATCAAAACATGATTGTGATCTACACTACTTTTTGGATAACCCTTTTTTTTGACAAATGTCCTAGAGTTGATTTACTGGCCTTGGCTGACCATTATTCTGTATCTTGGGCGGCAGGTAGCCTAGTGGTTAGAGTGTTGGGCCTGTAACTGAAAGGTTGCCGGATCGAATCCCCGACCTATAAGGTATAAATCTGTTGTTCTGCCCCTGAACAAGGTAGTTAACTCACTGTTCCTAGGCTGTTGTTGTAAATAAGAATTTGTTCTTAACTGACTTGCCTAGTTAAATAAAACATCTGTTCTGCAGAGTTTAGTTAAACAACTTAATTGTGTTAAATGTTTTGTTGGAAGAGCAAGTCCTGGTGTTAACGCTGCCTGAGCCTACTACCCCTGTAGGGGATGTTGCTGCTCCTATAAGCCTGTTGGTGTCTGAGAACGAGGGCGAGGCTAAAACTCCAGCCAGAGTACCCCGTTTTGAGCCACTCTCCCCACTGTCAAACGGTGATGCCATGAGGGATGTCCGTTCGACACTGCTATTTTTGTGTTTTTGAACGTATAGCAGTAGCATTGAAATGGCCTGTAGAGGTATGGTCCCTATTACTTTAGTGTAAATGAACTGGTAAACCCCAAGAGGTTTTGTCAGCGCTACCTCTTGAAGACAGTTTGAATTATGACGTTGTCAAAGCAACTGTTCTCCGCGCCTATGAGCTTGTTCCTTGAGGCATATAGACAGAGATTTAGGTCTCATAAAAAGTATTCTACTAAGACTTATGTGGAATTTGCTAGAGGCAAGGGGAATCTGTTTTGATAAATGGAATGCTGCTAGCAAGGTAACTGATTTCAACTCTCTCCGGGAAAAATTGCTTACCCGAACGCATTGTTGTTTACCTAAACAAACATAAAGTATCCTCCCTGTCAGAAGCGTCTGTGTTGGCAGATATAGATAGATAGATAGATAGATAGATAGATAGATAGATAGATAGATAGATAGATAGATAGATAGATAGATAGATAGATAGATAGATAGATAGATAGATAGATAGATAGATAGATAGATAGATAGATAGATAGATAGATAGATAGATAGATAGATAGATAGATAGATAGATAGATAGATAGATAGATAGATAGATAGATAGATAGATAGATTTCTTTGTCAAGCAGCTACAACAAAACATAGGGCAGGTGCAAAATGCCAGAACGAAAATACACGATACATAGAGCGGCAGTATGAAAAAGTATAGAAATACAAGAAGTCTGGAGTGCAAAAAAGCTATAAAAAGACATTGCATAGTATGGGTGGTTGGCTGAATATGTACACTATACATTGGTGGATGGTTAACTATACTACACAGGTCGATGGCAGAGAAATACTTAAATAGCTAAAAATGCGTATGATATGAGTGAGGGTAATAATAGTTTACTTAATAGACATACTGGTTAAATAAAGTGAATATTTTGCATGGTTAAATTAACTGTACAGGTAAATTTACAGGTAAGTGAATATTTGTATGGTTACATTAACTGTACAGGTAAATGACAGGAAGAGATACTTACATAGCTAAATGTGTGTGTGATATAATTTGGGGTAATAATAGTAATTCCCTTAAAATACAGTCCTTAGTGCGCAGGGTTTAATTACAGATAACTGCACGTATTGCACATTCGATATACTAAAAGCAATAGAAAAAAGATACAACTGACAGGATACTAATATGCATTCCTGAGTGAATGACTACGTAAGTTCAGTCCAATAATTACTTACAATATTGCATGTGATATGATATAACAACTGTACATGAGTATGTATATACAGACCTGAATGAATAAATAAGTCCTGAGTGAATGAGTGCTGAATGAATGAGTCCTGAGTGAATGAGTGATT
Source organism: Thymallus thymallus (assembly GCA_023634145.1). Lineage (NCBI taxonomy): Eukaryota > Metazoa > Chordata > Actinopteri > Salmoniformes > Salmonidae > Thymallus > Thymallus thymallus. Next base: position 27,878,829 of record CM042391.1, on the reverse strand, counting down.
ACGGACCAGTGTTCCTCACGGATGGATGCACAATTGTTAAACTAGGTCCTAACAAACACCCCAACGAGTTTGTGTAGACGCACAAGAGCATGTTTTCGGCTCGTACAGAGAGTAGAGCCACTGAGTTGCCTACTTTTAGCCCTAGTCTGCCAGCAGTACATCAAGCATGACCGAAAAATAAAGAGCGTGGCTTACTTCATTAATGGTAATCTCCTCATGCGTAAATGGACATCCAATTGGAATGCTGTTGACCAAATAGTGATTCCTACAGCCTTTCGACAAAATGTTTCATCCCTCGCTCATGAACACCAGTGGTGCGGTCATTTAGGATTCACCAAGACTTATGATCGGGCCCTTCAACATTTATTTTGGCCAGTTTTAAAACAAGATCTGGCTCAGTTCTGTCGGACATGCCACACAGGTTATTCCTCCCACTCCTCTTTCTCCAATACCTGTCATAGGTGAACCATCCGAACATGTGGTGGTTGATTGTGTTGGACCATTACTGAAGACAAAATCTGGTAACCAGTTTCTGTTAACGGTTATGTGTATGGCAACCAGATACCCCAAGGCCATTCCTCTGCGTAGGATTACTGCTCCGGTGGTGAATAAAGCCTTGATTAAATTCTTCTCGACATTCGGGTTACCTAAGGTGGTACAAACTGATCAGGGTACCAATTTCCTATCAAAGCTCTTCAAGCAGGTGTTAAAATCCTTGTCAATTATGCACCGTGTGTCAAGCGCATATCAGGGTGCGCTTGAACGTTGGCATCAGACACTGAAGTCTATGCTATGTAAATATTGTTTGGAATCTGAGAAAGATTGGGATGAGGGAGTTCCTCTAGTTTTGTTTGCTACCCGTGAGACTGTACAGGAGTCGCTTGGGTTCAGCCCGGCTGAACTTGTGTTTGGTCACACAGTGAGAGGACCTATGAAAGTCCTTAAAGAACAGTTTTTGTCACAAGAGTTGTGTGTGGGAGATGATAATGTGTTGGACTACGTTAGTAGCTTTCGTGAGCGCCTACACCATGCCTGTGCTCTCGCAAAGGAAGCTCCGTCTTCCTCACAGAGGAGTATGAAATGACACTATGATAAACAGGCTGTTTCTCGTCCACTACAGCCGGGTGACCAAGTTCTGGTGTTATTGCCTGTTTCAGGATCTTCACTGTCAGCCTGTTTCTCTGGTCCTTATTTAATTGAAAAGAAACTAAGTGAAACTGATTATGTGCTTCAGACTCCTGATAGAAAACGCCAATCTCGTGAATGCCACATTAACATGTTGAAAGCATATCACACCAGACCCATCACCCAGTTAGATAGTTCAGAGACAACGGCAGGTACAGCTGTCTCCTCTGTTGCTTCTGCTGCTATGATAGTGGGCTGCCATGTTAATGATGTTGACGGAGATGGATTAGAGTTGCGCAATACTCAGTAGCAGTGCGTTAGATTGCCCAACTCAGAAATGCTACTGTCTCTCCCGTCAAGTCTGGTTCATTTAACGGACGGACAGACAGACAATATTGCAAGGCTACTACACAGTTTTCCATGTCTCTTTAATGATGTTCCTACTCTGTCAAACGTATTGGAACATGACATTAATGTTGGAAATGCTGCCCCTATCAAGCAACACGCTTATCGTGTCAACGCTTCTAAGAGGAAGATGATGAGGCGAGGTATAAAGTTGAAGAATGACCTGGCTACTCCAAGTTCAAGCCCTTGGAGTTCTCCTTGCATTCTGCCTCTGATATTTCTGCCTTTGTGACCCCAGACAACTTCCTACAATACTCTGTCATGGCTTTTGGGAATGCACAACCCACTTTCCAGCACCTGGTTAACTCCGTATTAGCTGGGGTTCCCAATTGTAGTGCCTACCTTGATGATCTGGTGATTTATTAGTCTGAGTGGTCAGATCATATTAACACTCTAAGGGTAGAATGTGAATGTTTAGCAGTCCCTTCTCTAAACCCTGAACTTGGCAAAGTGCCTGTTGATGCCAAGGTCTTAGCTATAACTACATTCCCCGCACCTACCACCAGACGAGAGCTACGCTGCTTTTTATGGATGGTTGGCTGTAAAACATTCTCTGCGGTAGTTGCTCCATTGACAGATTTGCTCAGTCCTGCTACTGTAAGGGCCTGACTGAGGCTAGGTCTATGACTCCCTCTAGTGGGGAGTGGGATGGCCACAGTCAGGTCCTGACAATCACAGGTTGGGTGTTGGGTTTGAGTTGATCCCCAATTAGAGGCACCTGTCTTGTGTTGTCTCTAATTGGGGATTCTATTTAAGTTCCACTGTGTGTCACCTGGGTGTAGATTCTTGTGTGTGTATGTGTTTGTTCAGTATTGTTCTGTACACGCCAGTTCACGGTCGCTACCTCGCCTTTGTTTTCGGTTTGTGTTTTTATCGATAATAAAAGGAATGTCGCTCCACCACAGCTCTACGCCTCTTCCCGTCTCTATGCACCGTGACAGCTAGATCGTGTGTGTGGTCTCCGGATTGTCATGCTGCTTTTATTACTGCTAAAGCACTCTTATGCAATACCCCTGTACTTGCTGCTCCGGATTTTGAGCGACTGTTTAATCTTGAGGTAGATGCTAGTGCCAGAGGTGCTGGTGCTGTTCTACTGCAGCAGGACAAGAGTGGAGTGGATCATCGTCTGTTATTTTTCTCAAAAGTTTAACAAATGTCAGGCTAACTATGCAACCATCGAAGTATTAGCTCTGCAATACTTGAAGTATATATTGGTTCCAGTGCACTACCCCTTAGTTTTTCTCCACCGAATGTACAACCAGAACCAGCACCTTAATGCGTTGGGCCCTTATTGTGCAGAATTATAATTTGGAGATCCGCCACAAGGGTTCTGATAATGTATTGGCAGATGCTTTGTCTCGTGTTTAATTTTGTATGTCTCGTTAGGTTGCCTTTGCTCTTTGAATTTGTTTTGTATTCGTTGTAATACTTAAGTCACAATCCTTTATAGGTTTTCTCTTTTAAGGGTGGGAGTGTTACGGATACAGGTATCCTGTGTGTATTTGTGTTTTCTCTCCTTCTGCCTTAATCACAGGTGGCAGTCATCAGTTTGTTTGTTCCCTTGCTGAGGTGGACCAATCAGAAGACACTCCTCCTGATTTCACCACCTGCTCCTGTTTTCCATTACCCAATCACATCCCCTTTCCCTTGGTTTAAAAACCCAGTCAGTTGTTTCTCCCCAGGCTCTTTTTGTAATTTCTTACATAAACCTTTTGACACAGACATAAATAGACCACATATTTCATAATACATCTCACTTTGTCCTGTTTCATGTGAGTATGTATTGCTGTGGTGTTTTGTTTACTGTTGTTCAGTCCCTGTCTAATCTATGCTGTTTGTTTGTACGTGGGAAAAGGGGATACCTAGCCAAGTCGCCCTTGGGCATACACTACCCGTAGGAAACCTTTGTCTAAATACACCAGTTAGAACTGGGCGTACCACCCACTGTATTTTTGTTTAGTTAGCTAAGCTGTTCTTGAGGCAGGCAAGGCTAGCTTAGGGGTTTTTGGATATCTATTTATTTCCTTGGGTCCAGCTGAGCTCCTTTTCCCTGAACCATTTTACCGTGTGTTTTTAATAAACCTATGTAGTTTTGGTTGTCTGTGTATTTTGTTCTCACTGTTCCTTTTCACTGTTATAATTTGCATGAGTTATGTTACGGGTCTCATTACCATCCACCCTAGACTGTAAAGCCAAAGGGGTTCTTAACAAACACCCTCCTAATATTAAGTTGCACCCCCTTTTGCCCTCAGAACAGCCTAAATGTGTTGGGGCATGGAAAGCATTCCACAGGGATACTGGCCCATGTTCACTCCAATGCTTCCCACAGTTGTCATGTTGGCTGGATGTCCTTTGGGTGGTGGACCATTCTTGATACACACGGGAAACTGAGTGTGGAAAAACCCAGCAGCGTTCCAGTTCTTGACACACTCAAACCGGTGCGCCTGACACCTACTACCATACCCAGTTCAAAGGTACTTAAATATTTTGTCTTGCCCATTCACTCTCTGAATGGCACACATACACAAAATTCTTCTTTAACCTGTCTCCTCCCCTTCATCCACTGAAGTGGATTTAACAGGTGACATCAATAAGGGATCATAGCTTTCACCTGGATTCACTTGGTCAGTCTGTCATGGAAAGAGCAGGTGTTCCTTATGTTTTGTACACTCAGTGTATATGTATTAATGTAAAGAATATAGGGACCACAATGGAAATAAGTTCCTGACTTTATTGTACAATTCTGGTTACTTTTCAAAATCTTTGGTGTGTATTTTTTTTAACTGACAAATAAAATCAATCAATCAATCCAAACAGTGCAGCAGCCATTTGATAAATGTTAAGAATATGCTACACACCAAAAATTCATGACATTTGGAAATTGCCAAGCCTTCTACAAGGTAGGGAGGGATGTATTTTCTGTTTGGTGAGATTTAGTCTATTTATCGTTGTGTGGTGCATTGGCAAAGCAACCAGTTGGTGGAAAATGCATTAATTTTTTTATGACACCTTGACTTGGGCTGGGTCCTAGCTGGGTGTATCTGACAAACATTCCAGTGATTTCTCCAGTGAAAGTGAGGTAGAAGATAGAGGCTGTGGTGACAGGCTTGGATTAACTGTCCCTGACACTGGCTGCCACGTAACCGGTTTGGAGAGCAGAGAAACACTGGAGGCCAGACGCAACAGGTGCGCTATAAACACTTACCGCTGCTGCCCAGGCATAGCACTGAATCAAAATCTGTCCCCACCTAGTTAAACCTACATTATATGGATACAACTGAACTGAACAAACATAACTAGGCAGTAAGGTCAAGCGCAATGGTGTGGATGGCTATACCCTGAGTGAAACCTTTCTGTCTCTATACAAATACACATAGGTTACTTTAATTGTGCATCCATCCGTGAGTACCTCTGGTCCGTATTCACTCAGGACTTATTTATTCATTCAGGTCTGTATATACATACTCATGTACAGTTGCAATATTGCAAGTCATTCTTGGACTTAACTTACGTAGTCATTCACTCAGGAATGCATATTAGTATCCTGTCAGTTGTATCTTTTTTCATTGCTTTTAGTATATTGAATGTGCAATACGTGCAGTTATCTGTAATTAAACCCTGTGCACTAAGGACTGTGTTTTAAGAGAATTACTATTATTACCCCAAATTATATCATACACACATTTAGCTATTTAAGTATCTCTTCCTGTCATTTACCTGTACAGTTCATGTAACCATGCAAATATTCACTTACCTGTAAATGTAACTGTATATTTACCTGTACAGTTAATTTAACCATGCAAAATATTCACTTACCTGTTCATTTAACCAGTATGTCTATTAAGTAAACTATTATTACACTCATTCATATCATACGCATTTTTAGCTATTGAAGTATTTCTCTGCCATCGACCTGTATAGTATAGTTAACCATGCACCATCCGCCAATGTATAGTGTACATATTCAGCCAACCACCCATACTATGCAATGTCTTTTGCACTCCAGACTTCTTGTATTTCTATACTTTTTCATACTGCCGCTCTATGTATCATGTATCTGTCTTTTGTGTATTTTCGTTCTGGCATTTTGCACCTGCCTTATGTTTTGTTGTAGCTGCTTGACAAAGAAATTTCCCCTCAGGGATCAATAAAGTGCCTATCTATCTAGGTCATGGTTATATAATATACTGCATATACCCTTTGAGTAAAACCTGTCTCCATATAATTCAACCTGTACCTGTCTCCATATAGTTCAACCTGTATCTGTCTCCATATAGTCCAACCTTTATCTGTCTCCATATAGTTCAACCTGTATCTGTCTCCATATAGTCCAACCTGTACCTGTCTCCATATAGTTCGACCTGTATCGGTCTCCATATAGTTCAACCTGTACCTGTCACCATATACTTCAATCTGTCTCCATATAGTCCAACCTGTATCTGTCTCCATATAGCTCAACCTGTATCTGTCTCCATATAGTCCAACCTGAATCGGTCTCCATATAGTTCAACCTGTATCTGTCTCCATATAGTTCAACCTGTATCTGTCTCCATATAGATCAACCTGTATCGGTCTCCAAGTGAAGCAGGGCACAAGTGCAGGGTTATGACTTCAGGCTGCAGAGAGTGTGTGGGAGGAGAGTTCAACTATGAGGTAATACAATAGGAGAGTGAGAGTGATACTAAAGCAGGTAGAAGCAGCTAAAAGACAAAAAGAAAGTCAGAGTGTTAGCTAGCTGTGATTTAGAAGAAAGTCAGTGTTAGCTAGCTGTGCTATAGAAGAAAGTCAGTGTTAGCTAGCTGTGCTATAGAATAAAGCAAAAACAAATGTATATTTAGCATTCTTATCTTCCTGTGTTTGATTGCATACACATGGGCTATATTATTTGCATGAGCTGAAGGATGGCTGTTAGGCGACTGCTCAAACCAGTCAAAGTATCTTAAACCGCACTACACACCCATCCATATTAATGACACCTAAACTGAACCAGCTTTCCATCTCTGTGTGTGTACTACGTATTACTTACTTGTCAGGCTCTGGCCATAGAGAAGCAAATAGGCTTCTCTATGTAGGTATGGTCAGAGTCTGACAGTGTCGTTCTTTTCTGTTTCTGTGTGGGGTTTGGGTTGGATCCCTAATTAGAGGCAACTGCACCGCATTGTCTCTAATTAGGGATCCCATATATGTTGAGTCTGTCCTTCACTCGGGTGTGGGTCGTTATCGATGTATGTCGCAGTCACGGTGAAGTAAGTGTGTTTCCTTTACGTCCGTTCAGTAGTGTGTTTGTTTTTGAGAACGTGACGTTTCATCTTTCGTGTTTGTTGTAGTGTGTTAGTTCGTTCATTGTGGAATATTATTACATAGTATTTAAATAAAATCATGTCTATAAACACAGACTACTTTGATCCTATAGTCATTGATCAGGCTTAAGTAAAACACAACACTCTCTTTTCAATTCCTAAATTTTCTTAATAAAGCCCTTACAAACCCAGACAACCATTTATCTGGTTTGTATCACATACAATTTGATCTGCATAAAACCCTCTTCGAAAAAATCTGTCTTGTTATAGAATCTGAGATAGGAATCCTGTTTAACCATCAATCCATCTGTAATCTAATATGTAAAGGTAATGTATTATCATGGCTACACCTGGAAGTGTGTCAGGCCCATTTAGACTTCAGTGCCTTATCTACAAAGGCCCTGTGTGTCCATGTGAATACTGATGTAAGTCAGGCGTGTGAACCAGGGCCTAGGGCATCAGTGTTACTGTAATAGTAGAGCCATGGTATTTTGACCCTGCCTGTGTATAGTGGGAGGAAGGAGTGTCAGCTTTCTAACAGTCTGCCCATGTGACACTGAAGACCTCACCGGAATGACAAATGTGAAGGGACAAGGTAAACAGGACACGGATATATAGATTTCTCGGAACATAAATCCTTACATCATCAAGGGCAGCAGAGTGCCAATAAAATCGCAAGCCCAATCATTCTCATCGCTGGTCTGGCCGCAGACCAATGGCAGTTAGTCTAGCGTAGGAACACATGCCAGAGACTGAGAGAAGCTGTCTAGATCCAAATGGCTGCTGCCTATATCCAAAACCCAAGTTTGACGTAGAAACATTCTTCAGTCTATATCAGCATGCCACTACAGAGGCTGCTTAGCTAACTGATCTCAGACCATGTACCATATATTTTGATGTTATACCCCTGGTGTTAACCTCAGGCAGGTTGCCTAAAGACAAATAGTGCTAAAATATGAAAGTCATTTAAGATGGTGTTTTTATTAAAGAGAATATACATGTTTGTATCTGACAAGACATGTTTAGTAACTCTCTGCCTGGTATTCAGATACAACTTTGCTGTTAGCGAAAACAGAAACAGATCTATCTAATGGATTTATTCCAACTGTGTTGCAAATTGCAATACTGTAGTAATAAAATATTAAAAGATTTACTGCTGTAGTGCAGATGATGGGCAGATGTGTAAAAAGGCAGAGAATGACACAGTGAAGAGCAGAAATAGGTCGGTGAGTGGGGGGTGTAAACAGCCCAGACGTTTATACTATAAGACAGGGCAATTCAAACCCAGGCCTCCAGCTCCACACAACTGCTGTCAAACATTTGCTAATTCATTCAGGACGCACTCATTGGTTGCAGGGGCGGCAGAATTTTTGGGGGGACGGGGTGGGGGGTAAAACATGTTTTTTAAGCCTCATTTAGAAATATGTCTAGTTGTAATTACAGCAATTTGGTAAGATATTTGTTAGTCCACTTGTTGCTCTAGAACATAGGTACTGATCGCAGTGTAGGCCTAAAGGTACTTCAGGGGTTATGCAAATGTTGTGGCATATATTGTGTATTTGTTTTTTTATGTTGTTTTTTTTACCCGGAAGGCAGCTGCACCAATGTGTCGGAGGAAACACCATTCAACTGGTGTTTCCTCCACTAGAGCGCGATAAGCCAAGTAAAGCCCCACCGGCCAAACTATGGGGCTCCCGGGTTACGGCCGGTTGTGACACAGGGATCGAACCCCAGGCATGTGACCCCGTTCCTCTGCACACTCCACTGGCTTGCAGTCGAAGCTCACATCCACTACAAGACCATGGTGTTTACCTACGGAACAGCAAGAGGAACTTCCCTTCCGTACCTTCAGGCTATGATCAAACCCTACACCCCAACCAGAGCACTCCGTTCTGCCGCCACTGGTCTCTTGGCCCTCCCACCCCGTTGGAAAGGCAGCTCCCGCTCAGCCCAGTCCAAGCTCTTCTCTATCCTGGCACCCAATTGGTGGAACCAGCTTACCCCTGAAGCTAGGACAGCAGAGTCCCTGCCCATCTTCCGAAACCACCTGAAACCCTACCTCTTCAAAGAGTATCTTAAATAATGCCCCTCCTCACCTCGAACCCCCCCCAACCCCATTTTATTTTTTTATAATAACAATCCTGAATAATAATAATTATCCTTGCACAGGATATGAAAAAAGTCCTGACTTTTTAAAAAGGTTATTGTTTTCCTACCTTGTCAGGACATCGGGGTGAATTGTTAGGACATTGGGGTGAATTGTTAGGACATTGGGGTCCTGATAAAGTAGGAAGAGAAGTATACACACACACACACACACAGACGCACACTTTGACTTGACCCAAATGTGCTGTGATGATTATTTAACAACAACAATACTGAACAGCAATGAAAGGCAGTCAATGTGTTTCCAACAGCAAGCTAACATCAAAGCCAGGTGACTGACAACAACACCATACATTAACATTGGTGTTTTTCTGTTTTCACAACTGCTATAACCATCATGACGTCTCTGGCGCCTTCTGACCACAACAAAGGCTGCTGGATAACAGGGTGGAGTGCCACACCCTAACCTCGCCCAAAGCTTACCGTTGCATATGACCAGGGACAGCGCAGATTAACAAAGTCCAGCTGCAATATACTGTACTGTACTATACTCTATTCTACTCTATAATTGATGTTATAACCCTGATGTTAACTCAGACAGGTTGTATAAAGAGAGATTAACATAAAACCAAACATATGTTCTAAAGGGTCTGATATAAATCTAATTATATGGATCAGAAATGTGCTCCAAGTCACCATTAGGTCAAGCTAGGCCAAGCTTAAGTGCACTATAAAATATCTGTAATTACAATATTGTCAGGCTCTGGCCATAGAGAAGCAAATAGGCTTCTCTATGTAGTTATGGTCAGAGTCTGACAGTGTCGTTCTTATATGTTTCTGTGTGGGGTTTGGGTTGGATCCCTAATTAGAGGCAGCTGCACCGCATTGTCTCTAATTAGGGATCCCATATATGTTGAGTCTGTCCTTCACTCTGGTGTGGGTCGTTGTCGTTATAATTCGCAGTCACGGTGAAAGTAAGTGTGTTTTCGTTACGTCCGTTAATTAGTGTGTTTTGTTAACGTGACGTTTTTCCTTAGTGAACTACTATCCTTGCGCTGCGCTTTGGTCTCTCCACACACACAAGCGTGACAAATATGTACGTTTGTTCATGTGTAATTAGATGCTTGCATGTGCACTACACAAGTGTGCAGGTACGCAGGTGTATGTGTGTGTGTGTGTCTGTGTGAAAGAGTGGTACACAAGTAAATGCCAGGTTTATAGTCTCTCTCACCTCCTCTTCTTCCTCCTCCTCTTCTTCGACACTAGGCTGAGGCCTCTTGATGGGGCTAGACATCTGACTGAATACAGAAGGGGTTTTCCCATTGTCATTCTGAAGGAGGCAAAAAAAAAAAACAGGCAAAGGGCCATTACAGTAAAGATATTTACATAGTACTAGAGGTAGTACTTACTATGTAATCAGTGGCGTGTCAGAGGGTGGGCCAGGACACCTCTGAATATAGTGATACATTTGACCAAGACACGCACTTTTTTTTTTCTTTTTTTATTTCACCTTTATTTAACCAGGTAGGTCAGTTGAGAACAAGTTCTCATTTGCAACTGCGACCTGGCCAAGACAAAGCAAAGCAGTGCGACAAAAACAACACAGAGTTACACAGTAAACAAACATGGTCAAAAACACAATGGAAAGTCTATATACAGAGTGCAAAATGTAGTGCAAAATGCAGTAAGGTTAAGAGGTAGGACAATAAATAGACCATAGTGGTGAGACAAATTACAGATTATCATCATTAACACAGGAATGAAGGATGTGCAAATTATGATGTGCAAATAGAGATACTGGAGTGCAAGATTTGTGAAAATAACAAAAATAAATATGGGGATGAGGTAGTAGTGTGGGCTATTTACAGAAGGGCTATATACAGGTGCAGTGATCGATAAGCAGCTTTGACAGCTGACGCTTAAAGTTAGTGAGGGAGATAGGAACCTCTAGCTTCAGTGATTTTTGCAATTCGTTCCAGTCATTGGCAGCAGCGAACTGGAAGGAATGGCGGCCAAAGGAGGTGTTGGCTTTGGGGGTGACCAGTGAGATATACCTGCTGGAGCGCATGCTACGGGTGGGTGTTGCTATAGTGACCAGTGAGCTGAGATAGGACGGGGATTTACCTAGTAATGACTTATAGATGACCTGGAGCCAGTGGATTTGGCGACGAATATATAATGAAGGCCAGCCAACGAGAGCATACAGGTCGCAGTGGTGGGTAGTGTATGGGGCTTTGGTAACAAAACGGATGGCACTGTGATAGACTACATCCAATTTGCTAAGTAGAGTGTTGGAGGCTAGTTTGTAAATGACATCGCCGAAATCAAGGATCGGTAGGATAGTCAGTTTTACAAGGGCATGTTTGGCAGCATGAGTGAAGGAGGCTTTGTTGCGAAATAGGAAGCCAATTCTGGATTTAATTTTGGATTGGAGATGGTTGATGTGAGTCTGGAAGTTGAGTTTACAGTCTAACCAGATGCCTAGGTATTTGTAGGTGTCCACGTATTCTAATTCGGACCCGTCGAGAGTAGTGATGATAGTCCGGTGGGCGGGTGCTGGCAGCGTTCGATAGAAAAGCATGCACTTAGTTTTACTAGCGTTTAAGAGCAGTTGGAGGCCACGGAAGGAGTGTTGTATGGCGTTGAAGCTTGTTTGAAGGTTAGTAAACACAGTGTCCAAAGAGGGGCCAGATGTATACAGAACGGTGTCATCTGCGTAGAGATGGATCAGAGAGTCACCAGCAGCAAGAGCGACATCGTTGATGTATATAGAGAAAAGGGTTGGCCCAAGAATTGAACCCTGTGGCACCCCCATAGAGACTGCCAGAGGATCGGACAATAGGCCCTCCGATTTGACACACTGAACCCTGTCTGCAAAGTAGTTAGAGAACCAGGCAAGGCAGTCACTTGAGAAACCAAGGCTGTTGAGTCTGCCAATAAGAATGCGGTGATTGACAGAGTCGAAAGCCTTGGCCAGGTCGATGAAGACGGCTGCACAGTACTGTCTTTTATCGATGGCGGTTATGATATCGTTCAGTACCTTGAGCGTAGCTGAGGTGCACCCATGACCAGCTCTGAAACCAGATTGCATAGCAGAGAAGGTACGGTGGGATTCGAAGTGGTCAGTTATCTGTTTGTTAACTTGGCTTTCGAAAACTTTAGAAAGGCAGGGCAGGATGGATATTGGTCTATAACAGTTTGGGTCTAGAGTGTCTCCTCCTTTGAAGAGGGGGATGACCGCGGCAGCTTTCCAATCTCTAGGGATCTCAGACGATACGAAAGAGAGGTTGAACAGGCTAGTGATAGGTGTTGCAACAATTTTGGCTGATAATTTCAGAAAGAGAGGGTCCATATTATCTAGCCCAGCAGATTTGTAGGGGTCCAGACTTAGCAGCTCTTTCAGAACATCAGCCGTCTGGATTTGGGTGAAGGAGAAGCGGGGGGGGCTTGGGCAAGTAGCTGCCGAGGGTGCAGAGCTGTTGGCCGGGGTAGGGGTAGCCAGGTGGAAAGCATGGCCAGCTGTAGCAAAATGCTTATTGAAATGTTCGATAATCGTGGATTTATCGGTAGTAACAGTGTCTCCGAGCCTCAATGCAGTGGGCAACTGGGAGGAGGTGCTCTTATTCTCCATGGACTTTACAGTGTCCCAGAACTTTTTGGAGTTAGTACTACAGGAAGCAAATTTCTGTTTGAAAAAGCTGGCCTTTGCTTTTCTAACTGACTGTGTGTACTTGTTCCTGACTTCCCTGAATAGCTGCATATCGCGGGGGCTATTCGATGCTAATGCAGTGCGCCACAGGATGTTTTTCTGTTGGTCTAGTGCAGTCAAGTCTGGGGTGAACCAAGGGCTATATCTATTCTTAGTTCTACGTTTTTTGAAAGGGGCATGCTTATTTAGGATGGTGAGGAAAGCACTTTTAAAGAACAACCAGGCGTCCTCTACTGACGGGATGAGGTCAATATCCTTCCAGGATACCTGGGCCAGATCGAATAGAAAGGCCTGCTCACAAAAGTGTTTTAGGGAGCGTTTAACAGTGATAAGGGGTGGTCGTTTGACCGCTGACCCATTGCGAACGCAGGCGATGAGGCAGTGATCGCTGAGATCCTGGTTGAAAACAGATGAGGTGTATTTGGAGGGCAAGTTAGTCAGGATGATATCAATAATGGTACCCATGTTTACGGATTTTGGGTTGTACCTGGTGGGTTCCTTGATAATTTGTGTGAGATTGAGGGCATCTATCTTAGATTGAAGGACAGCCGGGGTGTTAAGCATATCCCAGTTTAAGTCACCTAACAGTACAAACTCTGAAGATAGATGGGGGGCAATCAATTCACATATGGAGTCCAGGGCACAGCTGGGGGCTGAGGGGGGTCTGTAACAGGCGGCAACAGTGAGAGACTTATTTCTGGAAAGGTGGATTTTTAAAAGTAGAAGCTCAAACTGTTTGGGCACGGACCTGGACAGTATGACAGAACTCTGCAGGTTATCTCTGCAGTAGATTGCAACTCCGCCACCTTTGGCAGTTCTATCTTGACGGGAAATATTGTAGTTGGGGATGGAGATTTCCGAATTATTGGTGGCCTTCCTGAGCCAGGATTCAGACACAGCTAGGACATCCGGGTTGGCGGAGTGTGCTAAAGCAGTGAATAAATCTAACTTAGGGAGGAGGCTTCTAATGTTGACATGCATGAAACCAAGGCTTTTACGGTTACAGAAGTCAACAAATGAGAGCGCCTGGGGGATAGGTGTAGTACTGGGAGCTACAGGACCTGGGTTTACCTCTACATCACCAGAGGAACAGAGGAGTAATAGAATCAGTATTCTACTAAGGGCTTTAAGAACAGGACGTCTAGTACGTTGGGTACATTGAATAAAAGGAGCAGATTTCTGTGCGTGGTGGAATAGATTGAGGGCATAATGTACAGACAAGGGTATCGTAGGGTGTGAGTTCAGTGGAGGTAAACCTAGGCGTTGGGTAATGAAGAGAGAGGTTGCATCTCTGGAGACACCACAGAGGGGCACTGACAGGAAGACTCATTCATCTCACTGGAGAAAGCCTCGGAATGAGCAAAACAGTGCCCCTCTGTCTTAGCTTTGAACAATAAACTTTCATTTGATTTGTATGTGTAGCACATGCATCCGATGCTGTCTGGCCAAAAAGACTATGACATGTACAGTTGAAGTCAGAAGTTTACATACACTTAGGTTGAAGTCATTAAAACTAATTTTTCAACCACTCCACAGATTCCATGTTAACAAACTGGCAAGTCGGTTAGGACATCTACTTTGACAATGACACAAATCATTCTTCCAACAATTGTTTACAGACAGATTATTTCACTTATAATTCACTATATCACAATCCAGTGGGTCAGAAGTTTACATACACTAAGTTGACTGTGCCTTGGAAAATTCCAGAAAATGATGTCATGGCTTTAGAAGCTTCTGGTAGGCTAATTGACATAATTTGAGTAAATTGGTGGTGTACCTGTGGATGTATTTCAAGGCCTACCTTCAAACTCAGTGCCTCTTTGCTCGACATCATGGGAAAATCTAAAGAAATCAGCCAAGACATCAGAAAAAAATGTGTAGACCTCCACAAGTCTGGTTCATCCTTGGGAGCAAATTCCAAACGCCTGAAGGTACCACGTTCATCTGTACAAACAATAATACACAAGTATAAACACCATGGGACCACGGTGCCATCATACCGCTCAGGAAGGAGACGCATTCTGTCTCCTAGAGATGAACGTACTTTGGTACAAAAAGTGCAAATCAATCCCAGAACGACAGCAAAGGACCTTGTGACGATGCTGGAGGAAACAGTTACAAAAGTATATATATCCACAGTAAAACGAGTCCTATATCGACATAACCTGAATGGCCGCACAGCAAGGATGAAGCCACTGCTCCAAATCCGCCATAAAAAAGCCAGACTACGGTTTGCAACTGCACAAAGATCGTACTTTTTGGAGAAATGTCCTCTGGTCTGATTAAACAAAAATAGAACTGTTTGGCCATAATGACCATTGTTATGTTTGGAGGAAAAAGGGGGAGGCTTGCAAGCCGAAGAACACCATCCCAACCGTGAAACACGGGGGTGGCAGCATCATGTTGTGGGGGTACTTTGCTGCAGGAGGGACTGGTGCACTTCATAAAATAGATGGCATCATGAGGAAGGAAAATTATGTGGATATTTTGAAGCAACATCTCAAGACATCAGTCAGGAAGTTAAAGCTTGGTTGCAAATGGGTCTTCCAAATGGACAATGACCGCAAGCATACTTCCAAAGTTGTGGCAAAATGGCTTAAGGACAACAAAGTCAAAGTATTGGAGTGGCCATCACAAAGCCCTGAACTCAATCCTATAGAAGATTTGTGGGCAGAACTGAAAGTGTGTGTGAGCAAGGAGGCCTACAAACCTGACTCAGTTACACCAGTTCTGTCAGAAGGAATGGGACAAAATTCACCCAAAACGTTTGACCCAAGTTAAACAATTTATAGGCAATGCTACCAAACACTAATTGAGTGTATGTAAACTTCTGACCCACTGGGAATGTGATGAAAGAAATAAAAGCTGAAATAAATAAATTCTATTTCACATTCTTAAAATAAAGTGGTGATCCTAACTGACCTAATACAGGGAATTTTTACTAGGATTAAAATGTCAGGAATTGTGAAAAACTGAGTTTAAATGTATTTGACTAAGGTGTATGTAAACTTCCGACTTCAACTGTATCTGTAGCCCATGTACAGTGGGGAGAACAAGTATTTGATACACTGCCGATTTTGCAGGTTTTCCTACTTACAAAGCATGTAGATTTCTGTAATTTTTATCATAGGTACACTTCAACTGTGAGAGACGGAATCTAAAATAAAAATCCAGAAAATCACATTGTATGATTTTTTTAAAAATTAATTTGCATTTTATTGCATGACATAAGTATTTGATCACCTACCTACCAGTAAGAATTCCGGCTCTCACAGACCTGTTCGTTTTTCTTTAAGAAGCCCTCCTGTTCTCCACTCATTACCTGTATTAACTGCACCCGTTTGAACTCGTTACCTGTATAAAAGACACCTGTCCACACACTCAATCAAACAGACTCCAACCTCTCCACAATGGCCAAGGCCAGAGAGCTGTATAAGGACATCAGGGATAAAATTGTAAACCTGCACAAGGCTGGGATGGGCTACAGGACAATAGGCAAGCAGCTTGGTGAGATGGCAACAACTGTTGGAGCAAATAATTAGAAAATGGAAGAAGTTCAAGATGACGGTCAATCTCCCTCGGTCTGGGGCACCATGCAAGATCTCACCTCGTGGGGCATCAATGATCATGAGGAAGGTGAGGGATCAGCCCAGAACTACACGGCAGGACCTGGTCAATGACCTGAAGAGAGCTGGGACCACAGTCTCAAAGAAAACCATTAGTAACACACTACGCCGTCATGGAATAAAATCCTGCAGCGCACGCAAGGTCCCCCTGCTCAAGCCAGCGCATGTCCAGGCCCGTCTGAAGTTTGCCAATGACCATCTGGATGATCCAGAGGAGGAATGGAAGAAGGTCATGTGGTCTGATGAGACAAAAATAGAGCTTTTTGGTCTAAACTCCACTCGCCGTGTTTGGAGGAAGAAGAAGGATGAGTACAACCCCAAGAACACCATCCCAACCGTGAAGCATGGAGGTGGAAACATCATTCTTTAGGGATGCTTTTCTGCAAAGGGGACAGGACGACTGCACCATATTGAGGGGAGGATGGATGGGGCCATGTATCGCGAGATCTTGGCCAACAACCTCCTTCCCTCAGTAAGAGCATTGAAGATGGGTCATGGCTGGGTCTACCAGCATGACAACGACCCGAATCACACAGCCAGGGCAACTAAGGAGTGGCTCCGTAAGAAGCATCTCAAGGTCCTGGAGTGGCCTAGGCAGTCTCCAGACCTGAACCCAATAGAAAATCTTTGGAGGGAGCTGAAAGTCTGTATTTCTCAGCGACAGCCCCGAAACATGAAGGATCTGGAGAAGGTCTGTATGGAGGAGTGGGCCAAAATCCCTGCTGCAGTGTTTGCAAACCTGGTCAAGAACTACAGGAAACGTATGATCTCTGTAATTGCAAACAAAGGTTTCTGTACCAAATATTAAGTTCTGCTTTTCTGATGTATCAAATACTTACAGTGGGGAGAACAAGTATTTGATTCACTGCCGATTTTGCAGGTTTTCCCACTTACAAAGCATGTAGAAGTCTGTAATTTTTTAATTAGAAGCATCTCAAGGTCCTGGAGTGGCCTAGGCAGTCTCCAGACCTGAACCCAATAGAAAATCTTTGGAGGGAGCTGAAAGTCTGTATTTCCCAGCGACAGCCCCGAAACCTTGGAGAGGTTGGAGTCTGTTTGATTGAGTGTGTGGACAGGTGTCTTTTATACAGGTAACGAGTTCAAACAGGTGCAGTTAATACAGGTAATGAGTGGAGAACAGGAGGGCTTCTTAAAGAAAAACTAACAGGTCTGTGAGAGCCGGAATTCTTACTGGTTGGTAGGTGATCAAATACTTATGTCATGCAATAAAATACAAATGAATTATTAAAAAATCATACAATGTGATTTTCTGGATTTTTGTTTTAGATTCCGTCTCTCACAGTTGAAGTGTACCTATGATAAACATTACAGACCTCTACATGCTTTGTAAGTAGGAAAACCTGCAAAATCGTCAGTGTATCAAATACTTGTTCTCCCCACTGTATCTGATGCTGTCTGGCCAAAAAGAGTATGACATGTATCTGTAGCCAATGTATCTGATGCTGTCTGGCCAAAAAGAGTATGACATGTATCTGTAGCCCATGTATCTGATGCTGTCTGGCCAAAAAGAGTATGACATGTATCTGTAGCCCATGTATCTGATGCTGTCTGGCCAAAAAGAGTATGACATGTACAGTGGGGAGAACAAGTATTTGATACACTGACGATTTTGCAGGTTTCCCTACTTACAAAGCATGTAGAGGTCTGTAATTTTTATCATAGGTACACTTCAACTGTGAGAGACGGAATCTAAAACAAAAATCCAGAAAATCACATTGTATGATTTTTAAATAATTCATTTGCATTTTATTGCATCACATAAGTATTTGATCACCTACCAACCAGTAAGAATTCCGTCTCTCACAGACCTGTTAGTTTTTCTTTAAGAAGCCCTCCTGTTCTCCACTCATTACCTGTATTAACTGCACCTGTTTGAACTCGTTACCTGCATAAAAGACACCTGTCCACACACTCAATCAAACGGACTCCACACACTCAAACAAACAGCTGTGTAAGGACATCAGGGATAAAATTGTAGACCTGCACAAGGCTGGGATGGGCTACAGGACAATAGGCAAGCAGCTTGGTGAGATGGCAACAACTGTTGGCGCAATTATTAGAAAATTGAAGAAGTTCAAGATGACGGTCAATCTCCCTTGGTCTGGGGCACCATGCAAGATCTCACCTCGTGGGGCATCAATGATCATGAGGAAGGTGAGGGATCAGCCCAGAACTACACGGCAGGACCTGGTCAATGACCTGAAGAGAGCTGGGACCACAGTCTCAAAGAAAACCATTAGTAACACACTACGCCGTCATGGATTAAAATCCTGCAGAACACGCAAGGTCCCCCTGCTCAAGCCAGCGCATGTCCAGGCCCGTCTGAAGTTTGCCAATGACCATCTGGATGATCCAGAGGAGGAATGGGAGAAGGTCATGTGGTCTGATGAGACAAAAATAGAGCTTTTTGGTCTAAACTCCACTCGCCGTGTTTGGAGGAAGAAGAAGGATGAGTACAACCCCAAGAACACAATCCCAACCGTGAAGCATGGAGGTGGAAACATCATTCTTTGGGGATGCATTTCTGTAAAGGGGACAGGACGACTGCACCGTATTGACGGGAGGATGGATGGGTCCATGTATTGCGAGATCTTGGCCAACAACCTCCTTCCCTCAGTAAGAGCATTGAAGATGGGTCGTGGCTGGGTCTTCCAGCATGACAACGACCCGAAACACACAGCCAGGGCAACTAAGGAGTGGCTCCGTAAGAAGCATCTCAAGGTCCTGGAGTGGCCTAGCCAGTCTCCAGACCTGAACCCAATAGAAAATCTTTGGAGGGAGCTGAAAGTCCGTATTGCCCAGCGACAGCCCCGAAACCTGAAGGATCTGGATGGAGGAGTGGGACAAAATCCCTGCTGCAGTGTGTGCAAACCTGGTCAAGAACTACAGGAAACGTATGATCTCTGTAATTGCAAACAAAGGTTTCTCTACCAAATATTAAGTTCTGCTTTTCTGATGTATCAAATACTTATGTCATGCAATAAAATGCAAATTAATTACTTAAAAATCATACAATGTGATTTTCTGGATTTTTGTTTTAGATTCCGTCACTCACAGTTGAAGAGTACCTATGATAAATTACAGACTTCTACATGCTTTGTAAGTGGGAAAACCTGCAAAATCGGCAGTGTATCAAATACTTCCCACTGTATCTGTAGCCCATGTATCTGATGCTGAGACGGAGGGCAGCCGCTTCTCTCGCTCATGATGCTTTCTCTGGTTAAAATGTTGCAGCCTCTTGTGAATTGAGGGAAAATTATTAAGGAAAATTATGGAACACAGGTAGACAAGAATTATAAATATTTGTATAGGTTTGTTTATTTTTTATTGTAAAAAAAAAAATGTGGGGAGTGGGGACTGGCTTCCCTTGGTATCCATGAATATACGCCACTTTGTAGGCTGAATGTCATTTCACATATGATGTTTGTAATAGGTGTCCCTTTCCATTCAAATGGCGGGTGCACAGTGCACTGTACAGATGCTGGACTTATTTTGGAGTAGACGAATGTGCGCAAGTAACCTACTTAACCTACTTTTTGAAGTGATTCGCTTGACAATCAGATTAAAAAATGATTGGTTGTGTTCACGATACATTAAAAGCTAATACAGTTCGATTACAATTAAAAGTTTGGAGCTTATGCTGCGACAGTTTGTGGTATATGATGGCAGATTGTGGTAAATTGCGTCCTTCTGTCGTTGCGCCACACTGTCACAAGGGGGAGTTAGAACGCTGATTATTCTTTTTGTTTCTCTCCCTCTAAAATCAGAAAGAAAGAATTATAAATAACAAACTGGCTTTATTTACCACAGTTTGAAAGAGTGATGTGGTTACAATGAAGAATGTAAACAAAATAAATTGAATAAATCCTTCAGATCAGATGCATGTTGCAAACTTGTAATTTTTCCTTTAATTTTTTTATTGTATTACATTTTTTTTGACAATACTAAATATACACATACAAACGACAACTACATCATACCTGCCCAGACCCACCTGCTCACACCCCCATCTCCAGCGCCCCACATCACACTCCGCCACAAGGCCTCAAGCTGCACCATTTTGTTTCTTTCCGTCGCCCATGCGCTTTCAACATTTGGATAATAAAGCATTTAAAGATGGACATTGGTTGAGTATACGTTTTTTAAAGATGATTGACGAGAAAGGTATCATCCAACACTTATATGCCATGTCTTGAAATATGCAGACAGACGGAATAAAAGTTTCCATTGTAATACTTCTGACAGCCAACTTTCTAACATTGCCCATAACGTTTGGACTTTATAACATTTCCAGAAGGCATGGATTATTATAACTTAATGAAAAATTAACCTGGTAATCTAATTTAATTTACTCCAGGCCTAAGACCTATGGGTTTAACCTTCTGAATTAATTATTATATTGAAGATAGAAGCCGCCTCTTAATGAGTTCAGAGAGCCTAGGCATTAGCCAACAAAATAACATCAATTTATTTAGCCTAATTGTTTTTATGACTACAGACAGTAGGCTATTATTCCTCTTGTCCTGAATTAATTAGTTTGTCTGCATGTCTATTCAGCATTTGGCTAAAAAGAAACCATGCCATGCAATAAGAACAACAACTTTTTATTTTCACAATGCAATGTGACAACTCAAATCGCTTTAAAGAGCCTTTGATATTAGACAACAAATAAATATACTAAAACAATAACTTAAAAAACAGTCCATTTATCACTGGATTTCTTCAAATTGCTCGGCATGAGCAGGAAAAGGATATCATCCAGCCTGCCTGTTCGCAGGCTGGCAGCTGGCTTCTCTCTGAAACCACAAATCCGTAGGCGAACCACACAATTACCAGTTGGACAGTAGGCCTCTTGAAGCAATAGAGGAAATCAACAAGATCCACAAGTAGGGTACTAGGGGGTAACATAGTACCAGATCGTCTGAGGTAAAATACATTCAAAAAGATCATGTGACTTAATTGCAGTTGTAAATGTTTCCACTAGTGACTAATAGCTTTATATTTAATTTGACTATATAGCCTTTTAACTATTTTACACAGCATTTCATGTCATATAGCTAGATAGCTAGCTACGTTTTTGCTACTGAAAGTCATTTTAAAGACTCCTGGTATTTAAAATATTGCAATATTCAAATAACTTGTTGTACAATTGTATATCATGGAGTGTATGGAAAAGGGACAACAAAGAAAGAACAAAGAAAATGTATGTGCAGGTGAGTTAAAAAGAGGGACTTTACATCAAATCTCCTCATAGTGCAGATATTAATGGTGACATGTGCAACACCATTCCCACCCATATTTTATTTAATTAATGTTATAAAGACAACTAGACTTAGCTTTTAAGTATTACTAAATAGATTTTTTTTTTTTTTATCCAAAAATTTATTTTTGACATTGTTCTTAGGGTGGGCTAGTTACCCCCAGTACACTATTCTTTAACAATAGCTGGCCTTATGTTATGTGCAGTTTTAAGATGCACTGTCCCACTCGGTGGTGGATAACGCCCACTCTTCGTTTGTGTAATGGACTGTAAGGCACAAGTATACTGTCAAGTGTAATTGCACCATTGTATTTGCACCACCCACTTGCTCATTTTCTTGCCTGGCGCAGGACTCTAGTGCGAGAGGAGAGAACCTCGGCCAGAAACATTCAACACCTCCATTAATTTACAAAAGGATAATTTAATAGCTTGGCTAGGTGTGAAAACCCACAAAATTTGTGCCACAGTTTAGACTACCGATAGATGCTGGAGTCAGTCAGAGTTGAGTCCTATCAGCACTATGCTTCTGTTGCCTATTTGTGTGTTTGGTAAATATCCTACAGATTCTGTGATCGCCAAGCCTCATGCAACCGCAAAATGTCGGATAAAGCAATTCCACAAATCCAGCTGTTTTTAAACGTTGCCATGCTGTAATAAAGGCTTTACTTTTTTGTTTACACTGTTCCAAATGGGCAGAAAAATGGTATTGTAATCTAACAGCACCTGTTTGCCATGCAACAGTATCTCTTATGCTTTTGACAATGACAACAGACCTTTTCCTGCAACTCGACGCCCTCACCCCTCCCTCCCTTTCCTTTCCTTTCCCTTGTGCGCACGAACCAACTACGTAGGAGGTCCCGTTTAAAAAATAGAGACTCCCCGAATGTAACAGTATTATTCACACTATAGATGGCACCTCCAAATTAATTTACTGCTGTATGCTAATACCCTTATATCAATTCCTGACCTTGAATGCAATCACTGTAACAATACTTTTGGAATTGATTTATGACGTATTAGAACAGGGAAATGCACCAAACCTACGATGAATCTTTTAATTAGTTGAACCATCATAATTATATTGGGGGGAAAATCCACCTTGCATCGATTAAGGTTAAAAATGATATGGCTCCCCTAAAATGGGTCTGTGCCCCATCCTGGCCACACCATTCAAAATGTTCTGGACGTGCCACTGTAATTAGTTACATGTCACACATTCAATCTCAAAGAAGAACAAAAAAAAATAGAATTTCTGTAGCACTTCAGAAGATGAACTTCAGAAGAAGTTCAAAGACAAACACAGCTGCAGATAGAGTGATTGCAGGGGCTGTTGAATCAGAGGGGCGTAAGAAGTTGTTTTATTATAAGGTATGGCAGCTGGTTTGAACTTGACTAGAAGTGGCTCGCTCCATAACATAAGTACCCTGTGGGATCCAAGACAAGACAAGGATTCAGGAAATTATGCTTCATTCATCTGTTTGCTTTTCTCAGGTGCAATGTTATATATTGGAGCAAATGTTGCACCCTTACTGCCAAATCCCTATCACAAACAGGCAGGTGGCTTTTCCTGTACAGGATCATCAAATAATTAATCATTAGGGACAATACACAGTGGGCGGATTATGATAGACCTGTCATGTGGACCTGCACTGACATAGTTATTTTTATTTGCCCATATAGATGGTGGATTCTCTGATGGGCCCCATGTGATCATAAGTGGCCTAATAGAAGATGCCGAAATGTAAACAGTTATCTACATCATTAAGATACATTTATAATATTAACTGTTATACTCTTATATGCACTAAGTCTATTTCTTCACAAAATCCATTTTCATCATACAGTCTATTGTAATAAACTCACCTCTACAATTTGTTGTTGGTAGATGTCCGATTCTTCCAAACGATTTACACTGACCCTCTGGATATTCTGCAAACATACAGGTGACACCATCTGCTGCATAACCTGGGGGGGCTGGTTGACCAGCATATACTGCATCTGCTGCTGCTGAATCGCCTGCTGAACAGGCATCAGGTAGCGCACGGTCTCGTAGCCATTACCGATGCCATACTGTGCCGGAGCAGACGAAACACTCATCGTTTTGTAACCGTCGATGTATTGGCCCGGCAATATAACTGTGGTGGCTGGGTCCGACGAGACGCTCACGGTCCTGTATGATGTGGAGGAATTGTGGATAGACATATTGCTGCGCGTGCAAAGAATAAGTTCCACCCAGGCTAACACTTTGGTTAGATAATGAGTGCGCGTGTGGGAACTTTTATTTTCCAAGATAATCGAATAGCCTACTTCATAAAATATTGTAGCAGAGTAAATTAACTAGGTCGTCTCTGAAATGCTGCACTTCCTTGATTGAAACTGAGAAAGTGATTTGTGTTGTACTACTAAGCAACGAAGGTATTGGGGGCGGCGATCTATGCAAATTACCTGCTGACATACCTTGTTGTTCTCAAATCACAGGGGACAACCAACGTCTCTCCAGTACAGGGGGTGCGTTCAGTTCGCTTCAACGTCTCCTACGTTGCGTGCCTGTGTGTAGGCCTACTGAACGACACGTTTACCCAAAACGGTGCGCACCGTTCTTCAAAACAGCCTTGAAGTACGTTGGCTCCCGTTTGGTGGGTGTGCTGAGGGGTCACCATCTGAAATCGCAAACTCGTTCAGCACACCTGGTTCCAGGTATTAACCTGTATGCTACTACAGCCTATTTGGGGAAATCCAGCCCTGTACTTAACATTTATTGCATATGTCAATACTTTGACCTGCGGTAGGGTGAGACAAATATTGTGTCACATTCTAATAAAGATGTAATTTCCTTCTCACTTGGTTACTCAACTGTCCACCCTTGTGTTGGGTGCTTAAACATAAATAAATTACAGATTTTATTTAGGATTGTACATTTAATCAAGTTATTTATACAAAGCCAAATCTGTCACTGAAAATAGTTTACACATAATTAACAAACTACACAATCAATTGACTAAACAAGCAAAATGATCATAAATCTGATTGCAAATACAGTTTTATCGACAGACATTTGACCAAAGTGCAAATGACCAGGTAATGACAGGCTGAAATATTTGTCAGCGGCCACACAGCAGTAGAGAATACAACCATAAAAACATAAATAAATAGATTTACAGTCATCAAAATATAACAATAAAGCAAGGCAAGTCTAAGGAGTCAAATGATAACAGCTGAATGACAACATTGTACTGTCATTTTCTATTTTCATAATAGAAAGCCAGGATGATGAAGATAAAGCCAAGCCTATACTAGATTCAGGGTCGGGGGTCAATTCTGAAATTCCAATTCAATTTTTGAATCCATTTTCAAATTAGGATTTGTTCTATACTTAAGAAATTTACCCGTCGGGGATCAATAAAGTACCTACCTATCTATCTATTTATACTTGAATTAGAAGTTCAAATCACTCCCTGAATTGACTCAACTGAAAATTAACTGATCACCCAAGCATGTGTTAACATATACAAAAGCAATAATAGATGTGTGGTTAACAGACAGCAAAATTGTCCAATAATCATTAAAAACGACAGCAATTATGTTCCTAAGTTGGACATGCCCACATACTGTAAGTAAAAGCATGCAGTAAGCCCTGTTTAAACAAGAATGAGAGAAAAGGTACATACTCTGCATTGCTGAGTAAAGGGCCAACAGGTTCAAGACTTCAATAATGTGTTCTTTGTTAAGTTCATTACGGGAAAACATGATAATGTAATTAAAGAAAAGAAAATAGATAAAAGCTTTGGAAAGAAACTCAAGAAACGTTATTCGTAGAGTACTTTGGGATTCTCTGTGGGGGGGAAAAAAAAGTGTATTACACCATTGTAAAGACGCACAGATAAATAGCTAAAAAGCTGAAGGCCGGCTCAGTAACTAACGCATGACTGCTGAAACAACATATTAAACAACAAAACTAGTAATTCTAATAAAACTCAATATGGCCATGGGACATGATGAGGC
Source organism: Thymallus thymallus (assembly GCA_023634145.1). NCBI lineage: Eukaryota > Metazoa > Chordata > Actinopteri > Salmoniformes > Salmonidae > Thymallus > Thymallus thymallus. The sequence continues at coordinate 27,853,272 of CM042391.1, read as the reverse complement.
AGAGGAGCAGAATCAGGCATCATGTAGATTAGAAACATGATCATGAAAGTAAAGTGTAACGCTTGAGTAAGAATGTAACATTGCAGTTCTCCTGGTACCTTGGCAACTGACCTATTCACAGACAGACAGTGGTGCAATACAGCACAGTTACAGTACCGAAAATGCCCACTTTGGCACTACAGCCCCCATATCCTAGTCCATCCAGGGCTTTACTCAAAGCTCAAAATAGAAACTCAAAGCAGATACTCTAAAGTAACTATGTACAACTTAGACATGCCCGTCACAATACGGTGTATCCACCTTTACATGTGCGCATCTCTCTGTACATACATTTACATAATGTACACTGAACAAAAATATAAAACGCATGTTAAGTGTTGGTCCCATGTTTCATGAGCTGAATTAAAATATCCCAGAAATGTTCCATACGGACAAAAAGCTTATTTCGTTCAGATTTTGTGCACAAATTTGTTTACATCTCTGTTAGTGAGCATTTTATCCTTTGTCAAGATAATCCATACACCTGACAGGTGTGGCATATCAAGAAGCGGATTAAACAGCATGATCATTACACAGGTGCGAAGGCGTATTTCTGTCTGTAATAAAGCCATTGTGGGGACTCATTCTGATTGGCTGGGCCTGGCTCCCCAGTGGGTCAGCCTGGCTCCCAAGTGGGTGGGCCTATGTCCTCCCAGGCCCACCCATGGCTGTGCCCCTGCCCAGCCATGTGAAAAACATAGATTATGGCCCAATGAATTTCTTTAAATTTACTGATTTGAACTGTAACTCATGTTGCGTTTATATTTTTGTTCAGTATACTTTCATGGGAATCGCCGTGACAACCAGGCAGGTCCCAGAAAAGTGACAACAGCAGACACCTCTGCTTCACACAAAGGGTTGTGATGAAATGTACAGAAAGCAAAGTCACTCTCCGGGTACCCACTAGTGGCTTTGGTTCAACATCGGACTAAATTCAAGTAATGACAGAGTCCCCCCATCTCATCTTACTAACCATAAATATACAGTCTCCCCACATAAAAAGACTAGTTTACTATAGAATACTACAGTACTTACTATATAATTATGTAGTAAACTATAGTATATCTTAAATCATTTGTAGTACTTACTATAGAATATTGTAGTATACTGTAGAATACTATAGTAAATACTACATACCACAAAAACTCCAGTAATGTCCACAAAAACACTAGTCCACAAAAACACTACAGTAATTACTATAATATATACTACAGTATTTCATTTGCATGTACCCTGCCCATATCCCAATATGTGCCACCCATAAGTGAGAAACCTACACACCAAGTATATGACATGTATTGTGTTCCCAACACGTTATTAAAGAGAACAGAAGCTCTAAACTGTCTGTTCAGACCTCAGTCCTACCTACTATAGGTTATGGAAAATGTGCTGTTTGAGTACTAGTTTTATTTTTTATTACTACAGTATTTATACTATATTAAACTGTAAATACTACAGTCATGTCTGCAAAACTACAGTAAAGGCAGAAAAAATGTATTAACCATAGTATAGTATTTTGGGTCACCGTTGTCCTGAGTTCTTCTAACAGACTAAACAGCACCTAATATAACCTTAAGCAGGAAAGTCATTGAGAATAAATTATCCGACAATAACAACTTGGTTAACCTACCATGCATCGTATTCTCTTCTAGATAGCTCTGCCCAAAACAGTGAAGACATTATTTAAATGTCAGATCAGACAGGCAAAACCCCAATCCTATACATTTAACAGCCATTGGCTTTTTCTTACACATCCCATGCAGTGTAGAGATGCGGTTAAAAACTAGTCAGACACAATCAGAGGCCTATTCCACATCACTAAAAAAGCTCAAGTAGATCTCCAGTTACCGTTCCACCCAGGATAGTCCTCCTCCTTTCCCCACAAGCTCACTTTAAAACGGTAGCAAGCTGGCAGTCAGCGTACCTAGCTAATACCTTATGGCCCAAACGGGCTTCCGTCCTCAGCTGCAACCTAAGCTTTAGCTGCCAGGAGTGGCATCAAGGGTGGTTGAGGGGTATAAGTATGAGGAAGTGTTTAAAAAACATAATACAAATAATAACGTTAAAAGTTGTACATAAAAACAATAAATATTATTAAAAGTTCAAATAAAACTTAGATGAGCATGCACAGACAGATTGTGTGACGAGGAGGGATTGTGAATTTAACGAAGACAAAGGGCTGGGGTGTTCCCCGTGCTCCGATACACTCTGGTCCGATGGAGTGTCCACTCCCTGTTCCAACTACAAGGGGAGTTTCTTCAGCTGCTCGAATGTGATGAAGAACTAAAGAGCTCTAGTTAAGGACAACACATGGCGGCAGCCAATCATAATACTTTTAAGACTTAACTAAATACAATTGACGTTTTGTATGGTATTATACAATATCACTGTAATATATAAGAAGTTTCATCCTTGCATATTTTGCTTCAGTGTAAGTATTTGGCACCCTCTAAAGGTAGCCAAGGAGAAAGGAGTGCCATTACACAACTTGTACACCTGACAACAGCTCTCTGTTCTGCTCTGCTGTTCTCTCTATACCTTTGAATGACAATAGAGTAACACAATTAGAACCTGCTCCAGTTCCCCAGTTCCCAAAGGGAGATTACCTCACCTAACACCAACACAAACTGACAACTTGTCCTGCAATGCTGTAGTCAACATATTTTTTACCAGGAACGGTTCTCTCTGTTGTCTACTCAATATAACCTGATGCAAAACTGAACTGACATAACAGAAATCAATGTGTAAATGCAGGAAGTGTGAGAGAGAGGGAGGGAGGTTCGGATGGCTCAGTTATTTGGATAATAGTGCTGGCAACACAGTGGGTTTGAACTTTGATTTCAGTGATGGAAAGGATACAATGATGTTCCATGGCCCCAGACGCAGCCAGTTGGGCCAGAAGCCCTTGTAGAGGGCAAAGAATCCTTCGTTTTTCCAGGTCTGCATCAATCCGTCCAGTGTGCCTTTATACATGGGGTTCCCAGACAGCACTCGCTGGTTCATCATACGCGTCCGCACCACGTCTACTGGGTTGGAGGCTAGTGCCCCCGCCAAGCCACACGTAAAACTGGAACTGCAGGAATAGACAAGACAGATGTGGGAGAAGCCACAGGTTCAGGTGTAATATGCACACTCACTGTTAGGTTTTCTATTATCTTTCTCAGAGAGTATGCCGGTACATATGGAAATACAAAAAGTATATATTTATATGCATTATACAATATTGATGTCTAAACTCACATAAAGTGTGTGAGTATGGTGTCTCCCATGGTGCCAGATTTGATGAGGTGCTTCTTAGTGATGTCATAGACAGGAAGCTCCACTCCCACTACGATGGCTGCCCGCTGAGCTGTAGGGATGACGCCCTGAGGATGACAACAGTATAAATACAACAACCCGAGAGTGCCAGTCACTCAACTGTCTTCAGATGGCCTAAACATTTTTTTTTTTTTTAAACTGGTCACGATCTTACATAACAACAATAGGCCTATATAATTCACCTACTATAGCTGTCCCAATCATACAGTACATGGGGGTAGTTGAACACAGATCAGAGCCACTGTTTGATAGTTTGTGACAGAGAGGGGACCACTCACCCTCCACAGGCCACGGGTTCCCTCTGTCTGGTAGATGTTTATGAAGTTGGACATCATGCTGCCTTGTAACAGACTGCCCTGGGCCTGCATGCGGATCTGAACACACAACATCAGGGCAAAACGTTGTGAGACGTTCAGAACATGCCTCTCTGACACAAAAAGGAGTAACATCAGTCCGGTATGTAGATCTTTCAGGTATCTAGACGTTTTTCACCTTGACAACATCAGTGGGGTTAGCCAGAGAGGAGGACAGGACTCCAGACACCACTCCACAGAACACATTGATCACCATAGTCTCATCTGTCAGGGAATAGACCAGACAGGCGGTTACTCCTCCACATTAACCCACATCAAACACAGAGAGAAACGCTAGAAAGACAGAGGTAGGTGAAACGTAACACGAGTGGCTATCATTCTGAACAAGAAGACTTTCAAATTATCTATCATTTAGAGGTGAACGTACAATCTAAAAGATCGACACAAACATGCAGTAAATCAAACTCCAGACAGAAAATCATGAGAATTAGAAAGCCTTTATTTTCCTAGGCAAGTCAGTTATGAAAAAAAATCGTATTTACAATGACGGCCTGCATTGTTCTACAGGGTTAGCCACTGTAGTACAGCGCCCCTGGAGCAAATGAATATCAAGTGCCTTGCTCACTTAAAATGACATAGAATTGCATGAAATGTGTTTATAAAAAGGCCACATTTATACCCAGACTCTAGGCTACAAAAAAAATGTCCCCATGTGTGCAACTTCTGTAAGTACTTTTACTCTATGCCACTACACAAATGCAATGATACGTAGAGCTCCCCAGGGCAGCCCCCTCTCACGCTCACTTTTTGTTCTGGCACCTCCCGATTTACAAATGAAGCACTGCCCCACTCCCTACTAACCCCAATTCTTATTAGGTCTCAGATAAATCAGTGGGTCAACCCCTCTACTAACTAGGTGATCTCGTCAGACTCCGTTTGGTTCCGTTTCTCTGTCTACTGCAAAGGTTCAAATAATCCTGTAATTGTTGGAGCAGTAGAGATCGCTTCCTGTGATATGGGAATACATGTTGGCGCCAGTTAATGTAATGTAAACCTATTGATAGACAACGGAGAAGATTTGTTCACCCTTGCAATGGAGGCTCCCAGTCTCCTGTTTATATTGGGCATTAGTGACGGCAGTTAGGCTCTCTCGGTCTGTGTTTTCAGACATCTGCGTCAATGCAGGTTGTCCAGACGGGTATTTAACAGGTTTTCCCAAACAGTTATTTTAGCTGAAGACTGTATGAGAAAACACCCTGTCAGCACTACCGGAAAGCCCAGAAACAAAACAAAACACTGATCTTCAGCAGAATCAATGCAATTACCTATTTCAAAATTACAGGCTTTATTTAAACCCCTGTTGATTGTTTTTGTGTGCAGATTAACAGTATGGTGAAGTCACAAGTACTGACTGCTGTCCCATCTACCCTTTCAGGTTGGCCAGCTAACTTCTTCCCTCTCTTCCCTCCAAACCCCCACATGGCTGTAAAAGGGTGACTATTGTCCTGCCCTGGTATGACCGTTTGTAAGGTCAGTCCCTCACATGAATTTGGCTGGGACATGCAGTCCAGTACTCGATCAAAAGCTATATGGGTGGGGTCGCCAGATTGAATGTGCATGTCGGAGATCCTTGACATTATAAACAACTGATGTTAAATAATTCTGGAGGGCAAAAGTAGATGCCACAAGATACCACAAACACCACCATACACAAGTAATCATTCTCTCAATAGTACTGACTTCTGGCCACTGATGATGCTGCCAGCTTTATGCCCAGTTTTAACATAACATGCTAAAGGTCTATACAGTTGTAGAAGGCACCCGGCAAACAGAATAGAATACCTTATTACAGAACCATGCCATAGCCTATGACACATCACTATGTATGCAATGCATTGTTGCTTAAACTAGCTCCCAGGGACATACCATAGATGGATGTTAAGGGCATGACAAACAAAGAATATGTTGTGAGATAGAAAGCAGTGGGGAGTCATTTAAACCCACCTTCAGGATGGGTCACAAATAACCTCTTCAGTGTGTTGTAGGTCCCGATCTTGATGGTCCCATAGGAGGCTTGCCTCAGGAGAGCTGGGGAGATCCTGCACAGAGAAAGACAGGAGTCATTTCGGGGAGTGTCAATTTCATGAACAAGTGAAGAGCATTGCCTAACGTTCACACCCCATTGGCTTGCCATCAGGACTGTCAAGACGTTGGCAGACATTTGTATTCTTCCTGGGAAGCTTGGTTCCCTGAAACTCTTACAAATATGCTTTTTACTGTTTGTTTAGGTTGCACACTATTGACTATTGTTGTTATCACATGGTTCACTCTGCTCTCAGGTAGTCTAGGAACAAACCGGTATTTCAAAAGCTGTCCTCTGATCAAAACCGCAGCCAAGAAGAGCATTTCGCCCCCAGGTTTATGTGCTAAAGCGCCTGACCACTTTCCTTGTAAAAGGTCAGTTGTTGCTTCTCCTATGCACCTTTGATCTAAAACAGGGAAGCCACCCCCAACATTTCAGCGGCCCCCTGTTGACAGCGAAGAGAAAACATTTACATTTTAGAGTTTTTTTCCTGCACTTCTACACATTTTATCACTGCGCGGAGAGAAGACTGTATACCTAATTTCATGCAATTCTACTAATTTTGTTTAATGCTAATTTCCTAAATTCTACACATTTTGCCATAGGGTGGAGAGAAATGTTTGCAGGTTTTATGATATCGGACTAAGAGTGACTAACGAAATCAATGGGGGCCCCCAGTTGGGAATTTGATCTGACCATGATTACTACAAGTTTAGATAGCTGGCTAGACTAACTTACCAATCTAAAAAAGTAACAGACATGGGTTAATTGACTGACATAAGAGAAAAACTGCTGATTCACAACCAAATCTCAAAATTGCACTTTGTGTAGTCTACTACTCTAACTCTCCAAAGTAATTTGAGACCCCGACTGAGGGGACGGGGGCATTTGCCCATCCCTGATCTAACATATTGTTTTCTATTCTGTTATTCCCTGACCTAAAACCTGTTCTAAGCCTCTCTGAGAACCCAGACATTGTGTCCCGGATGTTGACACACTCAGGCAAGGATGTTGCGCTGACCGGAGTTTGCAGTAGTCCTGTAATGTCATCCTGTGCATACCATGAATGGATCACATATTTTGTTTTGTCTGCAAAAACATTTGCCATGTCACTGAAGAGAACAATGTACTGAGACATTTGCAACAATTTCCCTAGTCACCTGCACTGAAATGATCAATGCTGATAAACTGCAGAAGATTACAATTCTGGCATCTCTTCCCTCTTACAATAGGGTTGGGTGATATTTAGATTTTCATATCGTCATACCGTCCTATCGTCATAAAGTACCTATCTATCTCTACCTCCTCTCATACCGGGATATACGGTATTACTAGTTTAGTACACAAAGGGGCGCCAACCCACTCCTCGTCACTTTATTAATTCAGCCACTTACTTAGATTAACTTCAATTTAGGGGTCACGTCACGTTATTGTTTTTAATACGCATAAGAAGTATCTTGCTATGCTTTGTAAACACAGATGTAAAATGCTTCTTACATCAGACTAATTTCGTGCTTCAGTTGCACTTCTCCACAAACAGCCATTCTATCAGCAGACCGCGCTCTAACTGATGTGTAGCTACTTTTCTCCTGGACTTTTCTTGGTGTAGCCAGCCTACTTTTGCAAGATTAACTTTAAGCAAAACATTAGAAAATGTAGATAGCTACATTTTTTCTATAATTATGTATTGCAAGAAATAACTTGCTTTTTCACTAAGCTCATTTAGGCCTATGTGTGAGGCTGCCAGCCATAGCGTTGCACTTCTGTTGTCATTTGATGAAAGTTTTACTATTTTCTGCCGAATGTGTTGCACAAATATATTTTCTGTGAAGAAAAACTATAATTGCACATCCCTGATCATGCTACTGAAGCAGAAAAAAACGTTGCCTTTCAATATAAAACACGACCCCTGTCAATACACAGCTGGACCTGCTCAAACTTTCTCCTGTTGTGCTATTTACTAACAAACATGTGACTGGCTCAACTGTTCTGGGGAACTACGGTAATCTAAAATAAAATAATGTGACAGGTGAAATGAAGAACACAATTTGCTTTACTACCTAAATTATTTTAACAGTTGACTGCTAGTATTTACTTAAAGCTACAATTTAAGTAAATTAGTACCTAGAAATATTAAAATTTATTGACGAAGACATACTCACTTGCCCAAAAAATGTTAAGTAGCAAAAATAAAAAATTAAAAGCCCAATGGGTGCAGGCTCAACTTGTGCGACTGCTCAGGTCTTAATATCAATCCCTGCCCATCCCATGCCAAACAGGAATATGTTCTACCATAGCACACCATATAAAATACTGTAATATGTATATATTTTTTCCCATAGTGTATAGGCTAACATGTGTAAACCATATTATTTTGGTCACCCAGAGTACAGTGCCTTGATGCCCTCCTCCTTGCCGATCTTGAACAGAGCGTGGAACATGCCCCGGTAGCGCACCTCCATGTACTGGGACTGGCCCTGCACCTGCAGCCGCGTCTTAGTCAGATCTATGGGGAACGTACCTGAGGGGAGAACAACCGACAACATTGTTTAGTTCAGAGATGGCTGGTAGTATATGAATGAACAAAGTTAAAATGACAAAGTGGCCCCTCAGTAACTAAGATCTGGGTAATAGTATCTCAATGCAATGAGGTGGACTAACAATTCACTGATTACAATGCAATGCAAATCAATGTGATTGCTTTCAGCAAATAGGTTCTGTTGCATTGTTTAGATTTTTTTCTAAGGAGGTGAAATATAATTGCTGCTAGTTTATCTAAGAGGTTACACAAATAAATATATAATTGATTGGGGTTGCACACAATTGCGTCTCAGTAGATTACTCCAATTGAGTACCGTCATCAATAAATTATGTAGCATCCATCATTTAGGGCCATCGCCATCGCCATCACTGAAGAAACACTGCTGCAAATCTCAAGAGTGCTTCTCAATGTTATTACACAATGTTACACATGTGTGAGAATATAATAATGTAATTAATGCATGATTAAAATAAATTAGTCTGAAAAAGGTTTGGTGCATCACGTACCGAATTCTGCGACAATCGAGGCCATCCCTCCGTAGATGAACGGTTTCCAGTTCAGGTTGGCCATTTCGGTGGTGGCCGCTTCTACCTGATCGAGCCCTGCTAAAAACAACAGCAGGCCGCCGAGATACAAATAAACAAATTGTTGTAATCGTACATCATATAACATTGTGTTAACCGATTTAATTACTCCCCGAGATCTCATAAAATCAGCGTCACAGAATATTGCGCCGGAAAGGAACCACTCTTTCAAAGACTCATGAAAGAGCCATCACAAATGTTGGGAATTTCTATTGGCTCCAATTTAAGTCGATCAAATTTTAAAGCATTTCAATTGGCTTTGGTTGATACATTCCCCGCCCGCACCACTTTGTTTAACGTTAACGTGAGTGACAGCAATGTCGTTCAGTAATTTCACCCAGAGATGACACAATGTCATGTCATTATCTGATTATTACACTAACACCTGTTAGCAATTTTAAAATATAGAAGTGAGTCCCAGTCATCTGATATGTCAGTCAAATCAACGACGAAATACCAGTGCGTTTAGTGAACCTGTTGGCCTGAGCATGCCGGCAGCGCCACACGTTAGCTTTACTGACACAAACTACCAGCTGGCTAGCTAGCTAATAGTTCTATAAATAATTTAGAAAACCCTCCAAAAAGCGCAGCACCACATAATGACACCTACCTGTAATATGAATAAAAGTCGTGCTCTGTTATTTTATTTTGGATCTCATGTCTTCGACGTCAAGTAGGTTAACTCAATTACAAAAATACATCACAAAAGTTTTCAGGCTACATAGCTTTCAATTTCAACTGGATTTGCGCCGTAACAGCAACTAAGGCACCGGAAGTTTCTTATTTTTCGGTGAGGTTTATCGGCAGTTGTCATCCAACGTTATGGTGCATTACCGCCACCTACTGTACTGGAGTGTGGGCCAGAGAGAGGGAGAAACTAAATCCTACCTGCTAGCCCCGTTTCTCTTAAAAAAAGATAACAACTACAGGAAGTTGGTGGCACCTTCATTGGGGAGAACAACCTTGTGTTAATGGCTTGAGCGAAATTAGTGTAATGGTACCAAATACATCAAACAATTGCTTTCCATGTGTTTGATGCTATTCCATTTGCTCTGTTCCAGCCATTATTATGAGTCGTCCTCCCCTTAGCCTCCTCCACTGATGACAACATATTTGATACTGTATCTAATGACGTTCTACTCAATATACTCTTTATACTACTTTCCTGTATCCCCTTCTCCCTCATAACAGATCTCAGCCTCTCTCTTTCTCTCTCATATTGCCCACACTGTATATATGCTCCAATGTCTCTGTTTCCTGTGACTTTGTGTTGTGGTGTGAGCAGAACCACCTTTAGCTCAACATCAGCAAAACAAAGGAGATGGTGGTGGACTTCAGGAGAACCAAGGCACAACTGACTGCAGTCCCTATACAGGAGATGGATGTGGAAATGGTTGGGTCATACAAGTTCCTGGGAGTCCATATGGATAACAGGCTGGAATGGGCTGGTAACACCGGGGCCCTGTACAAAAAGGGCCAGAGCCGACTCTACTTTCTGAGGAGGCTCAGGTCCTTCAACGTGTGCAGTAAACTACTGCATACCTTCTACCAGTCTGTATACCTGCATACCTTCTACCTTTGCAGTGGTGTGCTGGGGAGCCAACATAAAAGGCTGGTGATGCTTCTCGGGTAAATAAGCTGATCAGGAAAGCTAGCTCTGTCCTGGGGATGAGCCTGGACACTCTAGAGGAGGTGGCGGAGAGACGGATCCTGGCCAAACTGCTGGCCATCATGGACAACGTCACTCACCCTCTGCATGCCATGGTTATGACGCGGAGGAGAACCTTCAGTCACAGACTGATCCCACCACGGTGTGCCAGACAGCGCTACAGGAGGTCCTTCCTGCCGGTGGTTATTAGACTATTTAATGCCTCACCGGGGTGCCGTGCCGTCGGCAACACAGACCTGGAACTGTTGGGGTGTTAGGACCTAGTTTAACAACTGTGCATCCATCCGTGAGTAACTCTGGTCCGTAATCACTCATTCACTCAGGACTTATTTATTAATTCAAGTCTGTATATACATACTCATGTACAGTTGTTATATCATATCACGTGCAATATTGCAAGTAATTCTTGGACTTAACTTACGTAGTCATTCACTCAGGAATGCATATTAGTATCCTGTCAGTTGTATCTTTTTTTCATTACTTTTAGTATATCGAATGTGCAATACGTGCAGTTATCTGTAATTAAACCCTGCGCACTAAGGACTGTATTTTAAGGGAATTACTATTATTACCCCAAATTATATCATACACACATTTAGGTATTTAAGTATTTCTTCCTGTCATTTACCTGTACAGTTAATATAACCATGCTAATATTCACTTACCTGTAAATTTAACTGTATATTTACCTGTACAGTTAATTTAACCATGCAAAATATTCACTTACCTGTTCATTTAATCAGTATGTCTAATTAGTATACTATTATTACCCTCACTCATATCATACACATTTTTTGCTATTGAAGTATTTCTCTGCCATCGACCTGTATAGTATAGTTAACCATCCACCAATGTATAGTGTACATATTCAGCCAACCACCCATATGTATCGTGTATCTGTCTTTTGTGTATTTTCGTTCTGGCATTTTGCACCTGCCCTATGTTTTGTTGTAGCTGCTTGACAAAGAAATTTCCCCCCAGGGATCAATAAAGTATCTATCTATCTATCTATCTATCTATCTATCTATCTATCTATCTATCTATCTATCTATCTATCTATCTATCTATCTATCTATCTATCTATCTATCTATCTATCTTTCCTGGCAATAATCACACTTTCCTTTCGGATGCTTTCCTATCACATTTAAAGTCTTATTCATCAGGCTGTGTACCACCCTTAATCTTGTAAATATAGCCTCCTCTCTTCTGTCCCTTCCTCCCATCCTCCCCTACCTGACTTTCCTCTGTACTTGAAATAAATGCCAGCCCTTAATATCTCTATTCCACTGCTCCTGCCATTTCTCCACCATCACTGTCCATATCAGGCGTGTTGCCTCTGCCTTCCTCATTGAAACTACAACATCAACATCACCACTACTAAGTGTTTGTTTAGTCAGTACATCTACTGCCTTGTTCCCCTCCATCCCCACATGGGCTGGGACCCAAGTACAGTACATTTTATCTGTATACCCATCTGTCTAATCCTGCCATGGGTTTGTACTACATCATAATGCAGGTATTGTCTGCTACGTGAGCTAAAGGGCTGTAGACTCATCAACACTGCACATGAATCAGAGCAAATAACTACTCTGTCTGGCTAGACTTTCTGTCCTCGCTCTTGTTCCCAGCATGCCGGTAAAATCCCTTTCGCAGGATGAGAAGACACACCCTGTCCCTGTAGGTTGACCCAATAATTAATTGCCAGCTGCTGTCTCCTAATCTTCAATGGCATATCCCCATCTCAGACACTGGGGAGGTCCGAAACACCCCACTACATAGTGGTCCTTGCCCCTGTATGACATCTAGACTTTCTAATGAGGTCCAGGCTGCCGAACCATATGCTATACAGCCATAACCTATTACAGATTGGATCAATGCAACATATATGGTCTTCAATGAGGCACGCCCAGCCCCCCACTCCTTCCCTGTCAGACAGTGCATCACATTTAGCACCTTCTTACACTTTCCCACCACCCTCTCAATGTGTTCTGCTCAGGTCAGTCTAGTATCAAAGTATATCCCAAGGAACCTGAAGGCCCTCACCCTTTCCAAGTTTCTCCCATATAACCTCAAGCATACCTAATCTCCCACCTTCCTCCTGGTAAAGAACACTGTCTGAGTTTTCTCTACAGAGAATGTGAATCCACACCTTAATGCCCACCGCTCTACCTCATCTATTGCTTCCTGTACCTTCCTGACTATGTATGGCACATTTCTTCCCTTCTTCCATAAGGCCCCATCATCTGCACATAACGACCTCCCAATATCCGTCTGTACCTGAGAGTAAACTTCCTTGATCATGATTGAGAACAACAGAGGACTAATCATGCGCCCCTGTGGTGTACCATTATCCACCAGGTAGATGCCTGAGACTTCTCTACCCTCACCAAACAGGAAATCCTTTATCCAGTTGTATGTTCTTCCTCCTACCCCCATAATATCAAGCTTGATTAACAAACCCTCCTTCCACATCATATCATACTCCTTCTCCACATCAAAAAAGACAGCTACAACAGTCTCCTTGTTCACCTGAGCCTTCCTGGCCTCTGCTTCTAGGCAGAGCACTGGGTCCATAGTTCCCCTCCCCTTCCTAAACTCACTCTGATGTGGCGATACTAGACCATGCTCTCCAGGAAGTAAGTTAGCCTCTGTAATCATAGGTTCCATAATCTTACATACATGTGATGTTAAGGCTATTGGCCGATAGCTTGTTGGCCTTGTTGGGTCCTTCCCTGGCTTCCGGATTGGTACCACTACTGCCTCCTTCCAGCTGTCTGGTTATTTCCTGTCCTCCCACACTCTGTTGTACAACACCAACAACCTTATCCAGTGCCTCATCACAAAGATGGGCCAACATAACATAGCACACCTCATCTTTCACAGGCGAAGATAACCCAGACTTACCTGTTACCCTCATCTCTGCCATGGTAAATGGTGCATTCAACGCATCATATACATCCTCCCTCCTATCCAGCACTCAGGATGCTCCTCTATCGTTCTCTCTCTCCCCCTCTGCTCCTCCTCTGACAAATTTGCTGAGCTATACACTTGGACAAACGCTTAGGCCATCATCTCTGCCTTCTCCTCATCTGTTACTGCCATATCCTCTCCACTCGTCAACACTAGAAAATCCCACTCCCTTCTGACCCCACTCATCCTGAGAGCCTGCTTATACTGAATCAGACGTTGGAAGTTATGCATCCTTTTCAGTACTCTAAATGCCCTGTTCCTACTCCTCACCATTGCCCCACACTCCTCCATCCACCATGGGACTGCTTTCTTCCTCCTCCTCCTCCTCCTCCTCCCTGAACTCTTATGTATAGTCTCAGTAGCTGCCCCCACTAAAGCTGTTCTCACCTAGTTATTCATAATATCCACATCCCCACTCATATACACCAAGCCATCACCTGCTCACTCACTTGTACAATAATACCCAGCATGCTTTGCAAGTGTTTGTTTTTACATTTACATTTATCAAATGCTCTTATCCAGAGTGACTTAAGAGTCAGTGCATTCAACTACGGTAGATAAACAACAACGTACTGTATCACAGTCATAGCAAGAAAAAATTAATGTTTAACCGTTTCTCAGAACGTTATTGTAGTTGAAGTGGTCTATTGGTTTATTCTTTGTAATGCACTACGTTGATTGTAATCCCCATCAGTTTTAGCATTTTAAAAAAGCTAACATAAATGCATGTGGTAGATGGGAGCAATAATAAATATTATGTTGCAATCGTCATTTGGCTCCTCTTTCTTATTAAGAGGCATTAAAAAATATTATTGTGATATAACGCTTACTTAATTGAGAATGTATAGCAGGTGAAAATTAGCCATAGAATCAATTACCTAAAAATGCACCTTCGTTCAACGTCCGGAAAATACATATGTTCAACGTCAGGAAAATACGTATTTTCAATGTCCAGAAAATGTGTCTTTTAAAAGTCCGGATAATACATATTTTTATGTCCGTTTAAGACATATTTTGACATCAGTATAATATGTATTTTCCACGTCCGGAAAATACGTCTTCTAACCTTTCATTCAGCACCTGAAATGCGTTGATGTCAACGTCTGGAAAAGACGTCTTTTATAGGCTTATAAAAAATAAACTGGCACTTGAAAAATAAATGTTAAGTTTATTATATCAGTTTTGATACAGCATTAATTACAAAAGACTCAACTGTTATAACATTTAGCTAATCAAGTGGTACAAATGTATTAAACGGCCTATCTAGTATTATTTTATGAAGACAGCACCTATACTGCACTATATGCATTCATGGAGTAGATTTAACAAAACTCAATCACATCAATTCCAGCAGGGAACCTTTTCCATGTCCAGTGATAGCACTGAAGCTCATTCAAAGCATTAATTTCTTGATCATGCAGAAATAACTACAAATATTTCCACAAGAGGGCATGAAATTAATGACATCTTTGAATTATCCTGCAATTGGCTTTTCTAGCACTTATATTATAATGCAGGGAAATTGGGGCACTAACACAAAGCTCATGTAGTTAAGTTAAGGCCCACTAGGATCTCAACAAAATCTATCTGCATCAATAAAAAAATAGACATCTCCCGCTTTATTACAGTGAACTGCATTGAGAGCTTTTCGTCCTCTTGCTCTGTCTGTGGCAGTTGCTCTGCAGGTCATCTCCATTGTATGGACAGGGTAGGGCAGGAGAGTGTCTCAGTCCTGGTGATGATGAGTGTTGAGGGACTCAACTTCGGCTCCATAAGATCAGAGAGTGGTGCGCATTAGCCTCATGACTCGCTGGTACAGTTGCTGGACAACTGTCATGAGATTCCTAAAATGGTTTGTTAAAAGAACACAAAAGACATGCGCAGTGAGCGGTGCCAAACAGAGCAAATTGTTCGAGCCAAGGTTCTGTTTAACATGCTGTATTAAATATTGAGCAAAGATTACTTCATTATATCTTTATGAATTACTTTATGAATACTTGATCTATTACCCTAATAATAAACATTTAAATTAAAATAAATGTAATATTGTCACGTACACAAGATAGGTGCAGTTAAATTTGTTCTTTTACAGGGTCAGCCATAGCAGTATAGCGCCCCTAGAGCAACTTGGATTAAGTACCTTGCTCAAAGGCACATCAAAAGATTTTTCTCCTTTTCAGCTCAGGTATTCAACCAGTAACTTTTCATTTACTGGCCCAACGCTCTAACCACTAGGCTACCTGATGCCTAATATGACCCTTTTAAGACATGAAAATCCGTAACTCAGTAGCCACATATTTCATCTTCTTTTTAAATCCCATATTGTTATTCTGTATGTATTTCATTCTCTATCAATCAAGTAAAGGTACTCCAACACATACAGAACAGAGGACATGACACTACCTCAAATTGTTGCGAATTACCCCCCAGATCAACAGAGAAGACGTTGACACAATAACACACACCATCATGACTAAGACATTTCTGCCCCTCACACAAATACAGACACACATTTAAACACACATATACACTGAAATACACACACACACATACACACTCACTCACATCTGTACACACACACACTGACACAGACTCACCTGGCGCTGATGGAGACACAATTGTTGCGGTTGGGGTTCAAGCAGAAGAGCGAAGCGACGCAGTAGACACAGCACAACAAAATGGACAGCAGTCGTCTCTTTAAAGTCATCTTCAATACAGAATAAATTCAGGTCAGCTTCAGAGGTCAAGCCCAAGACAGGAGGTAGTCTACTCAAAGAATAACAACACCTTCAAGAAGTTTCTAGCCAAGGCAACCCGTAGGTGAGGAGTAGGCAGTGCTAGGTGGTAACAGGTTGAGAATGCCTACTGTTACAGGGGCAGTGGGCACAATTACTGCTGACCAACAGAAGTTTTGAATGGCACTGAAAGGTCTAGTAGGGATGAATAACATTCCCACATTGTGTGTATATGGGAGCCAGAGGTTATTGTGTTTTTTCCCCCTCTGTGATAAAAAGGGGATCTTTACTCTACATGAAAAGATCACTGTGTATTTAATGAGACCCTGGTGATACTGGTTGGACTGACCTGGTTGGGTTGTTGTTGCTGAGGGTTAGAACGAGCAGGAGGGAGTTCAGAAATAGTTACACAGAGAGAGAAGAGAACGTAACTGCATACTCTTATGAGGAAGTTGGGTAGTCATTTATGCAGGGTAGATTTATGTCTCCCAAACCAATGTTTCCCATATGGAAAACAGAAGTACAGTAGTTGACTGATAACATACATTATACTGTACATGTAGTGAGATTCACTTCATCCTGTCTGGCAAATATAAACTGTCTCTCTCTTTCTCTCTCTCTCTCTCCCTATCGTGTATTTTGCCTCTCAGTTTGTTTAGAGCTGTGTAAATACATACATAAAACCCATAGCCATGAGAAGCCACTGATGAGACATAATGTAGATACAGTGGTTAGTCACAGCATATTTTGTACAGCACTGAGGAGCCAAGACAGCAGATAGTCTTGATTATAGTACTGTAAGTGGGAGTAGATGGTTGTTTTTCCTTTTGTGTCTCGATCTAGATTATTTTGTATTTATTTACGTTTTCTAAAGCACCCACATATTAGCCTACAGACAACTGCCAGATAGGTCTTCCAAAAGCAGATGGGTCTTCCCAAGAGACACGCCACAGAAAACTCCTTCCTTACTTATTGACATCAATGAATGGGCAAAAATAAAATAATTAATTACATTATGATTAAGATACAGATGGTATCAAAAGTAGATATATCTTAGTGTAGTGTAGTGTTGATGTTTATACTGCAGACTAATGTCATTAACCCAGATTCAGCGTTTGTGGTGAACCCTTGTGGAAAATGGTCCAGTCATCCCGGATGTCTGCACTAGGGACTCTCTGAGGGGACTGGGATGATAACCAGATAGCAGGCTGGACAAGGGTCAGATGCAGAGGAACTACAGCTGCAGACGAGAGAGGAGGGGAGATACTTTGCCCTCTCAGGAGCAAAGGCACAACGGGAGTGGATGAGTAACCGCTGAACGTTCTTCTTTTTTTCCTAAAGAGCTTTTTACTTAATAGCACTGTTTATCGTTGTGGAATTTATTTATTTTTTACAAGGAGTTTGACAGAGAAAGATATTAACAAGAAAATATTTACAGGAAAAAATGGGTCTTTGGATACCAATATACCACAGTAGGAGTTGATGTTGGTGGATATAGTTTATTTGTTTTGAGGGGGGAATCTCACAGATTTACAGGACTTAGATCTTGTAAAGGACTCAATGGCAGCTTACAATAAGACAGGCTGGATGGGAGAGTCGGGTGCCAACCTCACTGCCATGATGCCAGGTGTGAGATCCATACTAACCCCTGTTGTCTACACCTCCATGACCCCAGAAATTATGGGATGGGTTCTGAGTGTGGCCTCTCTCCTTATCATCTCCACCAACCTACTGGTGGTGGCTGCTCTCTTTCAGCTGATGCGCAGGAAGGGCAGTCAGAGCTGGTGCTTCGTGCTCAACCTGGCCCTGGCAGATATCCTGGTGGGCCTGGCTATTACTGGCATTGTCACAGATGTGTTTAAAAATTACAATATCGTGAGCAATGGAACTATTCCTACTACTCGACCGCTACTCCTGATGCACTCCACACAGAAGACCAAGTGTCTTCTCCGCATGGCCTTCGTCATCTCCCCCTCAACGGCGTCCATCTTGTCCATGTTCCTGATCTCTCTGGACCGATACGTGGCCATCAAGCTGCCACTGCGCTACTCCCAGCTCACTGGGAGGTGGACCGTGACTGGGGCCCTGGTAGCGCTGTGGATGGTATCCCTCACCGTTGGCTTCCTACCAGGTGGAACAACTAACCTCAATTTTCTAACAACAGGGTTACATTTCAAATCAGGGGTATAAGCTGAGAATCCTGCGTCCTGAATTGACTAAATTGGAAATTAATTGACCCCAACACTGATTCTTGATCAACTTGATAATGAACATAATTATTTTTATACTATAAATATAGAAAGTTTATTATTCCCCTCTGCTCCACAGGCATGGCATGGCAGCTCCAGCAGGGAGACTTCGACAGCAGCAGCCTTTGCACCTTCTTCTCTGTCATCCGTCCCAAGGGCATCATTGTGGTGTTCTGTGCCGTCTTCTTCCCCGTCCTCTCTGTCTTCACCTATTTCTACCTGGACATTCTAAAAATTGCCTGCGGCCACCAGAGGCAGATCCGCCAGGCCCGTCAGGCTGGCTCCAGGCTGCCCCAGCGTAGCCGCTACTGGGGCCACGTCAAGGCCCTGAGGACCGTGGCTCTGCTGGTGGGCTGTTTCACCCTCTGCTGGTGCCCATTCTTTGTGGTGTGTGTAGTGCAGGTGCTGTGTGAGACCTGTGAGCTGTACAAGGTGCTGGAGAATGACCTGTGGCTGCTGGGGCTGTCCAACTCACTCATCAACCCTTTGGTGTACGCCTGCTGGCAGAGGGAGGTGCGGCTGCAGATCGAGGCACTCTTCTCCTGCGTCAAGGACAGGATCAGGAACACAGCCGTGTTAGAGGCTAGTGACAGATGTCAGACAGAGCTGCGTATACCCACTCATGCTATGAGCTTGGACCTCACCTTGCCCACGGTCACAAGTGGAGAGGGCCACACTGTACCGCTTTATGCCTCAACCCCCTTGTGAATGACTTAGACATTTGGAGAACAACTCATTGAGGTTGATCGAACCAATTTGGAAAAACGCTTACAGTGGCAGCTTAGAGCTTTCTCCATTTCTGACAGAAACGATTCACGTCACATGTCTAGAGACAGTGACCAACTGACAAAAACAACCAAATGGGTAAAAATAACAGTGAGATAATGGATGTGGAGACATCATGGAACCTACACCATTGAACAGATGGGCTTATTTGCTTTTTTTGCTCTGTTTCCTCCACTAACCTAATTGATATTATCTCTGCAAAGTATGCACTTTGTCCCTCTCTGCATTCCCATCAACCTCACTGTCTATGTGTGTCTAAGAGGTGTGTAGGTGTTTTGAAGGGGAACAGCTTTTTTGTGTACAAATGGTTATTTTCTGATCAGTCAGCGATTACAGTACCAGTCAAAAGTTTGAACACACCTACTCACTCAAGGGTTTTTCTATATTTTTACTATTTTCTACATTGTAGAATAATAGTGAAGATATCAAAACTATGAAGTAATACAAATGGAATCATGTAGTAACCAAAAAAGTGTTAAACAAATCAAAATATATTTTATATTTGAGATTCTTCAAATGTCCACCCTTTTCCTTGATGACAACTTTGCACACTCTATGAGGTAGGTAGAATATTACTGTTTGAGTGGTTGCTGTTTAAAATAAATAATAGAATGCTTGGATGATTGATTATTCATTCATGGGTACTTCCCTGTCATATAAACACTTATTTGTAGGATAAATACGTCCATATTTTATAACTAGGCAATAAAATTACACTCAGTGATTTGAGTGATGATGGTGCTATAAAAGTAGTATATAGAAATATAGCATATAGAAAAAAGATAATAAAAGTCAGTGTTTATGTCATTGATGCAATATTTTGCTTAATGACAAAATACTATTGGAATTGAATAATTGAATTGAATATTGAAGTGCAGTTCATTTTTTATTATAAACGTTTGTCAATACTGAGAACAAAGGAGCATGCCTTTGAACTACACCTCCCACAAACCCCTCTGCGTAATATGACGCGCCGGAAAACCGGAGGTTTGTCGGAGATCTCCATTTTAAAGTTAGCATCTTGTTAACGTTCATGATAACGTCATAATGAAGTGAGTATAAGTGACCGATTATGTGTTTTACATTTTGCATCTACTGTACTTATTATCTTGTTACTTACTGAGGTGTAATGGGGGGGTCATATGAAGAGCTCTAGCAAGCCAGCCAGCTAACTAACGTGTACTGCAACATCATCAGTCAACATGGCTAACGTTAGCTTGCTAATGATTTGCTGCTAGCTAGGAAAGGGGGATACTAGTCAGTTGTACAACTGAATGCATTAAACTGAAATGTGTCTTTCGCTAGGGGCTACTGTTGTTAACGGTATATACAGTATATTAGCTAACAAAAAAAAGCTTGTCCATGGTGTTCAAGAAAAGAGCCAAGACAGGATCAACAGAAATATTCTGCATTATATTACATGTTAAACTCTATCCTTCTGTCCCTCTCCATCTCTCCCTGTCCTGCAGTCCTCTGACCAAGGTGAAACTGATCAATGAGCTGAATGAGAGAGAGGCGTCATTGGGGGTGAAGGAAAATGTGTCATGGCACTCTGAGTATAAGGATAGCGCCTGGATCTTCATCGGTAAGAATCTGTGAGACACCCTGCGATTTGAATAAGATTGATCCAAATCCTGGTACTACAATACTTCTCCGGCCATGTTTAGGGTGTACTGTCAGCTGACCAGTTGGTGGCAGCAAAGTAGTGGTTTGTTTATTCAGTCAGTGGCTTGCTCTAGTCCATCTCACCAGCAGATGTATAAGCCTGTTTCTAATGTTAGCGTTTCTGTTTTAACCTGCAGGTGGGTTTCCATATGAGCTGACGGAAGGTGACATCGTCTGTGTCTTCTCTCAGTGAGTCCCATACATACACCCCTTCCTCCAATCTCTACTCACTGTGGCCGTTCTCTCCCCCTGTCCTTCTGTCTTTTTCTATCCAATTACCTGTCTTCCCCTATTCCCTCTTAACCTTTCCCCTTTTCATTCTGAGTAAATCAAGTGTTCTTTGCATTAGATTACATTTATTCCTGCATAATGTGTGTCTGCAGGTATGGAGAGATAGCCAACATCAACCTAGTGCGTGATAAGAAGACGGGTAAATCCAAAGGCTTCTGCTTCATCTGCTACGAGGACCAGAGGTGTACCATCCTGGCTGTGGATAACTTAAATGGGATCAAGGTAATGAATGGCAATCACTCACAGCTGAGAGGGAGAGCGAACAAGCCAGTAAACATGCATAAATGAAGGTTAGACAATGTAATAGCTTTGGGACTGGCAAAAGACTATCTCATTGCATTGTGGTCTGTGTGTGTGTCTCTCTCTCTGTATCTAGATAAAGGGGCGGACCATCCGAGTGGACCACGTGATGAACTACCGCCCTCCCAAAGACAATGAGGACATGGACGATATCACCAAGCGACTGAGGGAGGAGGGCTGTGCCCCCAAACTACCCGACCCTTCATCCTCCGAGTCCGAAGAAGAGGAGCAGTACGCCATACCCGTGAAGAAGCCCAAGAAAGGTGAGAGGAGGTCAAGATGGTACAGGTCTGCTGCTTGTCAGCCTCAGTAGACTGGCGACACATCTCCTTCATATAGAGTTGATCAGGCTGTTGATTGTGGCATGTGGAATGGTGCCCCACTCCTCTTCAATGGCTGTGCGAAGTTGCTGGATATTGGCAAGAACCTGAACATGCTGTCGTACACGTTGATCCAGAGCATCCCAAACATGCTCAACGGGTGACGGCCTGTATAATCACCAGACATGGAAGAACTGGGACATTTTCAGCATCCAGGAATTGTGTACAGGTCCTTGCGACATGGGGCCGTGCATTATCATGCTGAAACATGATGGTGGCGGATGAATGGCACGACAGTGAGCTTCAGGATCTCGTCACAGTATCTCGGTGCATTCAAATTGCCATCGATAAAATGCAATTGTCTTCGATGTCCGAAGCTTATGCCCGCCCATACCTTAACCCCACCTCCACAATGGGGCACTCTGTTGATAATTTTGACATCAGCAAACCACTTGCCCACAACACCATACAGGTAGTCTGCCATCTGCCTGGTACAGTTGAAACTGGGATTCATCCGTGAAGAGCACACTCCTCCAGCATTCCAGTGACCATCGAAGGTGAGCATTTGCCCACTGAAGTCTGTTACGAAGCCAAACTGCAGTTAGATCAAGACCCTGGTGAGAACGATGAGCTACCCTGAGACGGTTTCTGACAGTTTGTGCAGTAATTCTTTGGTTGTGCAAACCCAGTTTCATTAGCTGGCTCGCCTCAGACCGGATGTGGAATTCTCTAAAACGACGGAGGTGTCTTATGGTAGAGAAGTGAACATTCAATTCTCTGGCAACAGCTCTGATGGACATTCTAGCAGTCAACATGCCAATTGCATGCTGCCTCAACTTGAGACAACTGCACATTTTAGAGTGGAATTTTATTGTCCCCAGCAAAAGGTGCACCTGTTTAATGATCATGCTGTTGAATCAGGTAATCTTGATATGCCACACGTGTCAGGTGGATGGATTATTTTGGCAAAGGAGAAGTGCTCACTAACAGGGGTATAAACAAAGTTGTGCACAATTTGAGAAATACGCTTTTTATGTGTATGGAAATGTCTGGGATCTTTTATTTCAGCTCATGAAACATGGCACTTTACATGTTGCGTTTTATTTTTGTTCAGTATAATTACTAGGCAAGTACACCCGAGTAGTGAAGGATAACTTGGCTGTCAGTCTGTCTCAAATAGGTGTCTCAGAAATATTCATATCATCTGACTTTACC
This sequence comes from Thymallus thymallus, assembly GCA_023634145.1. Classification (NCBI taxonomy): domain Eukaryota; kingdom Metazoa; phylum Chordata; class Actinopteri; order Salmoniformes; family Salmonidae; genus Thymallus; species Thymallus thymallus. The sequence continues at coordinate 27,830,191 of CM042391.1, read as the reverse complement.
CTCCCTGTCTTTCTTGTCATCTCCAACCCAGAAAAAAAAGAGAAGAAGAAGAGGAAGAAGAAAAAGAAGAAGGAGGACAGGCAGCAGAGGGAGAGGCTGGCCCAGACTCCCCCTGGGTCTCCCCCTCAGCCTGCCCTGGCAGTGAGGGTGAAGCAGGAGGAGGAGGACCTGGGCTATGACAAGTACAGCCATCGGGGGGAGCCAGAGGAGTGGCTGGGGGCCAGGGGAGAGAGACCAGGGCCTGGGGCAGAGCCACGAAACCCACAAGACACCCACAGGCAGTTGGACAGAGGGTTCCGAAATCGGGAGAGGGAAGGAGAGAGGGAGAGGCCCAGGGAGGATGAGAAAAGGAAAGATGGAGGAGGACTGCAGTTGGAGAGCAAGAGGACAGGCAGGGAGGAGAGGGAAAACCAAGACAGGGATAGAGAGAGAGACAGAACTAGGGAGGGAGAAAGAGAGAGGGACAATGAGAGGAACCGAGCGAGAGAGAGGGACAGTGATAGAAATAGGGAGAGGGAGAAAGACCGGGACAGTGATAGGAACAGAGAGAGGGAAAGAGACAGGTCAAGTAAGCACAAAGAACATAGTCGGGAGAGAGACCAAAGGAGAAAGTAACAGAAGTGCCTTGACTGTAGTCAAGACAACTGGGCCGAGTGAAATCGGAGTATTTTCTTCACTATAGAAAATCAGCAAGGAACTAGGACCATGGAAGTAACATTTTTGTTTTGTGTTATTCTTTGTCATAAGCCATATCAAGCCTGTTGATTCCATATTCTCTGTTATGGAAAGACTTATGTGGAGACTGAGCTGTACAGTGGATGATGACTTGAGTCATGAGAAGATAGCCTCTGTTTCCACGACAAGCGCTGTATCAGCTCAGTATCATCAGCAGCAGAGTTAAATTGGAACTGGATTTCAAATGAATTGTCACCCTCAAAATGTTGTACAATGCTTAATCTGACAATGATTTATTGTTGTAAATAAAATGACTTGTTTGTAAAAAAAAAAAAGTACTTGCTTTGACAGATGCCTTATAAATAACATTTTATTTTTAAATTGGATTTCAAGTGATAGAGACATAGTAATATGGGTAACGCATGATAGGAGCTTCCTCTTGGCTCCAAAAATAAAGGTCATTTTGGGTGAAAAGAAAGAATTGACTGTCCAAAACATTACACAATTGTAATTCAATGAAGAACCAACAAAGGAAAACAAGATATTTGAGAGAAGGAATAATTAATTCAGACCAAACAAAGATAGTATTTACATGATCACTAGCTCATACCTGCTCAACCGGATTTGAACTGCAATTCATCTGTATCACTGAACGTCACACAAAATTACGTTTAAAAGCCACAACATAGTTAATCCTCTAAGAAGACAGAACAAAGAATAGCTACAGAAAACGGTATATTCCATGAATAAATGAACATTGTGTCCAAACATAAAAGGGAAATAAAGAGGGATAGCACATCCTGCCATTAAGGAAATGTTTTAATTCTACCACGAGGTTAAGTGTGTGAAGGAGCCCGTCAATCGTTGGCATGTGAAACACCGTAAATGTCATCAGTTCTATTAATCTCATCACACCGGGACTCCAATGAAAATACCCAACTGGGGTATAGAGATATTGGAGGACAAGCCACCATTTTGTCCTTAGTATATAGATAGGAGTTAATCTTCCTCTCCCTAGGGTTAACTGTTCCTTATCTTTTAGCTCTCCCAGTGGGGGGCCAGGCAGCAGACAGGCCACACTCAAATCACTGGGATTTATTATTATTTTTTGGCCGCTCCCAGTTGTCTGCCTGCATGGATAGATCGTCAATGCTATGCTATCTGTTAGTTACCTAGGTGATGTGATATATTCAACAGTTTTTTTTTTTTTTTTTACTTCTGGATCTGAGCTTCACTGGTCAGAGGTCAACCTCTGCCTTGACCCAGGCTCCAGATTAACAGATGCCAGTCTGGGATGGACAGGAGAGGAGAGCGTTGCGGTGGCCCAAATTGCAAAAAAAAAAAAATCTAAATAAAATAAACCTTAGGGACCCACAATTGCCTTTGAAAGGGGAGTTTTGGAGTGTGGAAGTTGGTGCAATATAGCATTATGTGATGCAATAAAGTTGTCTTCTACTGAGAATCATGCAATCATCATATTTAACTGGGATTTGACCAAGCCTTTGTTAAGAGTATCTAATAAAACTGAACTAAAAGTATTAGTTCAGGTAGAGACTACACAGATATTGACCCTCTGTCTTGGTTTAAATGCTCCGCCACACTATACAGTCTAAACTGTGTCCTACTGTATATGAATGCACCAAAAACATTTTACCATTGCAACTACCAACACTGATAAAATCAACCACCATCATTACCTTTTTACAGAAACCATAAACAAAGTGTAAAGAAATACAGACAATCAGCTCTGATAATAAACTGTCATTATTGGTTGACAGAAATGTCCCTCTGGGATCAATAAAGTACCTATCTATCACACATCAAGCCACAATCTGACACAGATGATGCAGTCCTTTGACATGGCTTTCTGTAATGGAAATTAGGTAAAGAAATTGCACCCATATAGCAGTTATAGAAACATCCCAGGATTAAGCTACACTCAGGAGAAAATATGTATTGGGTCTGGCTGTACAGAAGATGTCTATGATGTCATGTATACTATGAATGTCCTGAATGTAAAAGACAGGTTGTATTTCCCAGGTGCATAAAGAATGTGTGTACTTCTCAGGATTGTAGAATGATTCTAGGTGATTTACAGCTGGATGAGAATGGTTTTTCTATTCAACGCTCTTGACACCCTGTGGGGTGGACACATTATATGGAACTAGACATTGTGCAAGACTTTTAAGCAGATGAAACGTTATAGATTAGTTAGATGTTATTTTTTGTATCGCCTACATAATAACAGCCTAGGTCAGGGATCATCAACTACATTCAGCCATCAGACAATTTGTTTGGAGGTGGATGCACGGGGGTCGGAACCCGTGGGCCGCCAGTTGGTTAACCCTGGATTTGGTATTCCTTAGCATTTCTAGGACGTGGTGTTCATATGACAGTACCTGCGAAGGATTTATATGTGCAACTGCCATTGTATGTTTAAGTTACATGGGTAGATGGACAGATGTTTGTCAGTTAATGATTTCTTTTTGCTAAGTGGAAACAAATGCACCATGAAATCTAATTTTGTGGACACTGACTCTCATTGATTTGATCTCCCATTGCCCCATAAAAAATTCATTACTGAAATCTATGTCTCATGGCAACTGATCAAGATAACTGACGCAGCATTAAAGGCTTCAAGCCCATCTTACAAAAAGGTTACCGTCACAGTTCGCATATTTTTTGCTGATATTACAGATCAGACATAGTGATTGCAGAGCTGTCCTTCCCAAAAGGAGAGTATGTTGGCAGAAATGTCTGTCCACTCAGTGGGTAAGGCAGGGACACTGACCACTAAAGTAGAACAGGATAGCAGGTAGTTACAACAGCTCAGAAAAGAACCTCAAAACCTCTGTACAACAGTTGGAGTAACCGTGAACACAAATACATCTCAGATTAACACAACAGAACACAGAATCTCCTCCTACCAGCTTTTAGAAAATATATGGTCATCCAACATTTACATATTACAAATATTTATAAGACAAAGCAGTGGGGCAGAGGTGATCAGCAGAGGCTGTTTTGGGGTATACTGCACTGTCCCTGGGAGCAGGAGGGGACTGTTGGGTTACAGACATGTCTGTGGTTGACGTCAGCAGAGGTACTTTATGGAAAGGTGGGTTTTTGTTCGCTTTGGTTGCTTGGTTACTATGACGCCAGGTGAGGGCAAGGTACATGGCTGGAGTACTATGGAATGCCCATTTCTACCCACAATGCCAAGGGACTTTGCCACACAAAGTCCACAAAAACCGAGAGTCCGTTCAAGACACTGAGCGTGGGTCTAGTCATCCTCACAGATGCCCTCCCAACTTGGGAGTGCTAGTTAGGTTACGTACAAAAGTAAGGCTGTGGTGGGTTGACTGACCAAAGGTGAGAGTCAAAACTACTCCCATATTACAGTATATCAATCAGAGCATAGAAGAACTGAAGGTAAACCAGGTTCTGCAGTACAAACACTTTCAAGAGACAGAGGTACAAAGAAGAAGAAAATGTGTGTGCATTTCCAAAACGTGTGTCTCCGTCATACTGTTCATCACTGTTGGTGAGGAGTGGCTGCAGAGGAAAAACAACAAACTTAATCCTAACAGTGGTGGTACCGTCTCCTGCATGCATGTACGCTCGCACACGATACATGTGATTTCTCTGTCAAAACAAACATGATGCCATCTTAAATATGACATGGCACCCGTCTTTCATTCATGACATTTTATGACAAATTACCTTACAAAGGAAAAGGACTTAATTGTTAACAAACAAGCTAACCTTCAAATCTATCAGAGTTTAAGCAACAGAGCTTGTGACTTTGGAAAAGTAGTGCCTTTGTTGTTTGAAAATTTAAAGATTCAACTTAAGATTTTTACTTTTTGTTGTTTGTATTGTAATACAGAATCCATGTGAATAACTAGGCACTAGGGTTTCACCGAACAGTGGTTATGACAGGTTTCATACCAGGCTTAAGATGGCATTATGTCAACTTTATGAAGCGTTATGACGAGAGCCTACGACCAAAACATCTAATCTGTGTCTTTATTCTACATGG
>CM042391.1:27727977-27820477 GCA_023634145.1 Thymallus thymallus | reverse complement strand
GTCTAGATGGGGCTGTGTTCCTGCCAGAAGGAGATGGGCCAGGCCTGTGGAGAGCCACAAAGACCAGCACAGCCACTGGCTGTTGAATTATTGAACAACTTCCGCATTTAAGTTGCAAATCATCTGCAGTGAGCTTGGCCAGTGAGGGGAGCTGCTGGGGAGGAGTTGTGTTGTCTTCACGTCGAATCAAAACAGATGCTCTAAACCAAGCGTCAGCAACCTTAGGCACGCGTGCCACCATGGGCACGCGGTACCTTAACCAATGACACGATGGCAATATGTGTTCAAGAGAGTTATTGATGTGTTGAAATCACGGTTGAAATGCTGAAGCACTCTCTCATCCGCATGCCAAATGACAACTTTCACAGTTGCGCAACCTGTGTATATCTATGAGACCCACCCTACTCTGCCTCTGCTCTGATTGGCTAGTAGGCTGACGCGTTACTATAGTAACGCTGCTGGCAGAGCGGGCTTGATAGCGGTATGTCGGCAATGGCAGGCCCGCTAGCTAAGAAAACGAAAGTTAATGTTCAGGCATTCCAGCCCTCATGGACAGACGAGTGGGGTTTTGTGTTTCAGAAGGACCGTGCTGTGTGCACATTATGTCTTGAAAATGTTGTTTGCCGAACATCGAGTGTTAAACGCCACTTTGAGACCAAGCATGAGAAAACATTCAAGGATGTGGCAGACGAGGCTGAATCGATCAAACGTGCCGTGTGCAGGTATGGGAAGCAAGCTAACACACTTAAAGTCTTCGCCACGGCCAAAGATCATGCTACCGAAGCAAGCTATCACATTGCTAATTGCATTGCAAAACGGGGAAAGCCATTCACTGATGGCGAATATATAAAGGAGGCTTTCATCTGTAGCTCAGATGTTTTGTTTTATGGCTTACCAAACAAAGAGACAATAAAATCAAGAATAAAAGACATTCCCATATCTGCCAGAAGTGTTGAACGACGCATCGAAGAAATGGCAGAAAACGTAAGAGCGCAGCAGACAGGCGGTTTGAAAGAAGCCATGGTATTTAGCGTTGCACTTGATGAGTGTGGATGTAAATGACATACCACGTTTGGCAGTCGTGGCAAGATACGGTGATGTGACTAAGAGAGGAACTATGTTGCTTAAAGCCAATGCCTGAAACAACAAAAGGTGAGGACATAGCCAGAGTTTTTCTGGATCATTTTGAGGAGCGAGGGATTGACATTAGCAAGATTTTTGCAGTGACAACAGATGGTGCCCCCGCCATGGTCGGGAAACAGCGGGGAGCAGTCACATTAATCGAGGAACAAGTTGGTCACCCCATCATGAAACTACACTGCATAATACACCAAGAAAATCTTTGTGCAAAAATGTCAAATTCAGATCTTAATGAGGTTATGGCTACAGTGGTGAAAGTTGTTAACTTCATAGTTAAGCGATCTGCTCTAACACACCGACAGTTCACATCTCTGCTCGAGGAAATGAACTGCGCATACAAAGATATCCCTCTCCACACAGCAGTCAGGTGGCTAAGCTGCGGGAAAGTTTTGGAGCGGTTTGTCAGCTGCTTTGATGCTATAAAGGCCTTCCTGGCTGAAAAAGGCCAAGACTATCCCGAACTGCAGGACGAGGAATGGGTTGTGAAACTTATTTTTCTCACTGACATTACGGGACACCTCAACGAGCTAAATCTCCGCCTGCAAGGTGCAGGGCAAACAGTTTTGGACATGTATGACACATGGGCTGCTTTTGTTGGAAAGCTGACAATTTTTTGACCCTCCTGACTATTCTGAATTCCTGAGTGAACTTCTATTTAATAAACCTTCATTGAACTTGCTATTGATTCCGTCTTTATTATCATTACACAGCATTATTGTATAGTTCTCATATGTCTGTTACTCTTAATTCTCCTGTTTTGACATTTACTGCCATTATAACTGAGTGAAATTTAAGATGATAAAAAAGATTGGTGTAATGTTGGTAAGGTTAATGATTTCAACTCAGATGTTGATGTTTTTATAAGGATGGCAGCCTTTTATCATACTCTGTTTATAATTACAATGTCCTGATTATGGGAACTAAATGTTATCAAATGTTGCTATGGAATAAAACGACAGATTCCCTGGATATTAAACTTTTGATGTGATGTCATAATTAAACTTAATGTTGACATGGCACACTAATAAACAATACATTTTGAAAAAGGCACTTCATATCAAAAAGGTTGCCGAACCCTGCTCTAAACCGTATCAATCTGCTCTGAATTTGTAAATGTCCTGATCTTTTCTGAAATTGTGTCAGCTTCTTTATTGATGGTGTTTGATGACAGCATTTGACATTATATTTTACTGATGAAAACAAGCTGGTTAGTGGTTAAGAAAAGTAACATATGTAACCATATCTCATTTTGGGTAAAAAATCTAATAAAGCACCCAGAAAGCACTAGATTGGCGCCGCCCTGTGTGGTCGCCTGTTAAGCAGCTCCCATTGTTTGTGCGTTAATTGTTGTTTTAGTATGTTTTTCGTGAGTTTTTTTTGCAAAAGTTGAACTATAATAGTTCAGGATTACGGAGTGCTACTGTTTTACAAAGGTTTTAGCGGTCCTTTTTCTCAGCACCGAACGTACACACGAGTCTTCAATTAGTCCGATATTCCGGTTGAAAAGGCGACGGCATGGATGAAGGGCAGGTCGGAAGTGTAAGGCAAAGCTGAGTAAGTACAAGCCTTATAAGTCTATTATTATGGGCAACGTGAGATCGCTACATAACAAGGTGGATGAGCTTGAGGGGCTGGTCCATGGGCAAAGAGACTACCAGGAAGCTAGCCTATTGTGCTTTACAGAGACAAGGCTGAATGATAACATCCCCATAGAGAACGTAACTATCGGCGGTTTCCAGACCATCAGAGCGGACAGGGATAGCGCTTATTAACGGTAAGGGAGGGGAGCTGGCTTTATTAGTTAACAACAGATGGTGTAATCCGAGCCTTATTACTGTTAAGGAACAGTTTTGTAGCCCGGACATTGAGCTGTTAGCCGTTAGCCTGAGACCCTACTATTTGCAGAGGGAATTTGACGACTGTTATTGTTTACACCCCCCCCCTCCGCTGGTGCAAACACAGCGTGTGACATCATCCACTCTGCTGTCGCGAGGTTACAGACAGCGCATCCCAGTGCCTTCTTTGCCATTTCGGGGGATTTTAACCATGCATCTCTCTCTTCAACGCTGCCCACATTCAAACAGTTTGTGAAGTGCCCAACCAGGAATAATTCAACTCTGGACTTGTTATATGCTAATGTGAAGGGTGAATACAACTCCACTGCACTCCCTCCCTTCGGTAGATCGGATCACAACCTTGTCCACCTCACCCCACTCTACAGGCCTATAGTCCAACAGCAGCCAGCGACCACTAGGACCATTAGGAGATGGTCCCCTGAGGTGAATGAGGCCCTACAGGACTGCTCTGAAACAACAGACTGGGATGTGCTCTGTGAGGCTCATGAGGAGGACATTGATGGACTTACAGACTGCATAACAGACTATATAAATGTTTGTGTAGACAACACTGTACCCACCAGGAAGGTACGCTGTTTTCCAAAAAATAAACTCTGGGTCACCAGCGACTTGAAGGCCCTGCTGAATAAGAAGAAGAGGGCCTTCAAGCAGGGGGACAGGGACAAATTGAAATGCGGTCAGAGGGAGCTGAAGTTGCGGATTGCTGAGGGGAAGAGAGGGTATAAGGAGAAGATGGAGGACAAGCTGAGGCAGAGCCAGGTGAGAGAGGTGTGGAAGGGTATGAGAAATATCACTGGCTTCAAAAAGTCAAACAGTGGGCAGACGGAGGGGACCAAGGACAGAGGCAATGAACTGAACCTTTTAACAGGTTCGATACTGGACCTGTCCATCTCCCCTCCAGCTCCCCAGGCCACACACCCTCACGGATGTCCCAACCCCACTTTTCTCACAACACCTCTGTTGAGACAATCAGCGACCCCCTCCCCACCTCCGCCCCCGCTCCTTCTGGACTGATCTGCAACACCTCCCTTCCCCCCACCTCTGGACTGATCCACAACACCCCCCTTCCCTCCACCTCCATACCTGGGCTGGCTTTCACCACCAACCAAGTGAAGAGAGAGCTGGAGAGACTACATCAGTGGAAAGCGGCGGGCCCTGATGGCATCAGCCCAAGGGTGCTTAGGGTCTGTGCTTACCAATTGTGTGGAATACGCCAACGACGCTTCAACCTTACCCTGAGCCTGGAAAGGGTCCCTGTGCTGTGGGAAAACATCCTGCCTGGTCCCAGTGCCCAATAAGGCGCACCCCACTGTCCTGAATGATTTCAGACCTGTAGCGCTAACATCCCACATCATGAAGACCCTGGAAAGGTTAGTCCTCGCTCACCTCAGACCCCTGGTGTGTACATCATTGGAACCCCTGCAGTTTGCATACCAGCGCAACATCGGGGTGGATGATGCAATCATCTACCTTCTGCAGAGGGCCTACTCTCACCTTGACAATGCAGGTTGCACTGTGAGGGTTATGTTTTTTGACTTCTCCAGTGCCTTCAACACCATTCAGCCCCTGCTCCTGGGTGAGAGGATGAAAGTGGAAGCACCCTTAGTCTCCTGGGTTACAGACTACCTGACCGGTAGGCCACAATTTGTGCGGCTACAGAGCTGTGTGTCAGAACAGGCAGTGAGCAACACAGGGGCCCCCCAGGGAATGGTCCTGTCCCCCTTCCTGTTCACCCACTACACCTCAGACTTCAGATATAACTCTGAAACATGCCACCTACAGAAGTTCTCGGATGACTCCGCAATTGTAGGGTGCATCAGGGGTGGGCAGGAGGAGGAGTACAGGAGCACAATCAATGACTTTGTGGTGTGGTGTGAGCAGAACCACCTTCAGCTCAACATCAGCAAAACAAAGGAGATGGTGGTGGACTTCAGGAGAACCAAGGCCCAACTGACTGCAGTCCCTATACAGGGGATGGATGTGGAAATGGGTGGGTCATACAAGTTCCTGGGAGTCCATATGGACAACAGGCTGGAATGGGCTGGTAACACCGGGGCTCTGTACAAAAAGGGCCAGAGCCGAGACTACTTTCTGAGGAGGCTCAGGTCCTTCAACGTGTGCAGTAAACTACTGCATACTTTCTACCAGTCTGTGGTGGCCAGTCCCATCTTTTTTGCAGTGGTGTTCTGGGGCGCCAACATAAAGGCCGGTGATGCTTCTCAGGTAAATAAGCTGATCAGGAAGGCTAGCTCTGTTCTTGGGATTAGCCTTGAGACTCTAGAGGAGGTGGCGGAGAGACGGATCCTGGCCAAACTGCTGGCCATCATGGACAACGTCACCCACCCTCTGCATGCCATGGTTATGATGCAGAGGAGCACTTTCAGTCACAGACTGATCCCACCACGGTGTGGCAGAGAGGGCTACACGAGGTCCTTCCTGCCGGCGGCTATTAGATTATTTAATGCCTCACCAGGGTGCCGTGTCGTCGGCATCATAGACCTGGAACTGTTGGAGTGTTAGGACCTAGTTTAACAATTAGGCATCCATCCGTGAGTAACTCTGGTCTGTAATCACTCATTCACTCAGGACTTATTCATTCAGGACTGTATATACATATTCATGTACAGTTATGTCATATCAAGTGCAATATTGTAAGTAATTCTTGGACTGAACGTACGTAGTCATTCACTCAGGAATGCATATTAGTATCCTGTCAGTTGTATCTTTTTTTCATTGCTTTTAGTATATCGAATGCAATACTTTATCTGTAATTAAACCCTGCACTAAGGACTGTATTTTAAGGGAATTATTATTATTACCCTAAATTATATCATACGCACATTTAGCTATTTAAGTATCTCTTCCTGTCATTCACCTGTACAGTTAATGTAACCATGCAAATATTCACTTACCTGTTAATTTAACCAGACTGTATATTAAGTAAACTATTATTACCCTCACTTATACGCACATTTAGCTATTTAAGTATTTCTCTGCCATCGATCTGTATAGTATAGTTAACCATGCAAATATTCCTTATCTATATCAACTTGCAATATTTGTATAAAACATTTTCGCCTAACACTCTACACCTATTCAGCCATTCACCCATACTATGCAATGTCTTTTTAGAGCTTTTTGCACTCCAGACTTCTTGTATATTTATACTTTCTCATACTTCCGCACTATGTATCATGTATCGTTTATCTTTCTTTTGTATATTTTCGTTCTGGCATTTTGCACCTGCCCTGTGTTTTTTCGTAGCCGCTTGTATGCACCCCGCCTTGAAAATCTATTTTCTGACAACCTCCTGCAGAAGCAGTCAAACCCTGCCAAACAACCAACCACCTTCTTTCAGCTGAGAGACACAGCTTCTCTCCCACCACTACCTCCTCCAGAGAGAGGACCAATCTACCTCACTGGCAGTGCAGGAGAGGAACATTCAGGCCTGTTCTCACAGTTAAAAGTAGTTCGCTACACTGAATTATTGAACAGCTTCTCAGACTCAGACACCGTTCGCCTGGGAAACTTCCTCACTGCTGTGCCTGAAGAGAGAGAGGCTACACTCACACTGGCTAACTGACTACTCTACTCTACTACTGAGCCGAAAAGAGCCACCTTGCTGGGTTGGTATCGACTGGCTGAGGCACTTTGGAAGCTCTCCTTCTGAGGTAGAGAGTGTCTTGCCCTCCCTCCAGGATTTGTTCCATCAGGTCTTTGTTGGGTTGCAGCAGAAAAGCCCATGGAGGCTGCAGACTCATCAGCCCTGCTATATGGCTACTCTTAATATCCTGATGAAGACAGCTTGACTGTCAAAATATTGGTTGTAAAATCAGGAAATTAAAGGGGTTTGCGGTCAGCCAGGATGTTCTGGAGAGGATGTACAGCAGTCTGGTGTAGAGCATCCTCACGTTCAATATGACAGTCTGGTAATCTGAGGCTGAGGAGCAAAAGCAAACTGACCAGAACAGTAAACACAGCCAGCAAAGTAATTGGTCGACCGCAGGCACATTTGAGCAGGCTGTTCCACAATGCAACCAAAAAAGAAGGCACTGGTTGTCATTGGCGACCGCCCTCACCCGCTACACCATCAATTCGAGAAAAAAAAAGAAAAAAAACAGAGAGAGAGAGGTGAGAGACAGTAAGATGATTTACTGGGAGACAGGGAGTAAAACAGGAAGGACAAAAATAAAAACCGTAATGACCAGCAGAGGAACAGCAACAAGCGGGTGAGGAATAAAAAGTGAGAAAAAGAGCAGGTGTGGTCCTCTCCTCTTCCTCTAGCTCCAGTAACAGGCAGTGACCTCATGCTGAACAGAGTACCCAGAGGCTCATGTGTCCCGAAAAACAATCCAGCTGCCAGGCCACGGGTATTAGGTTACCTGCTCGGCCAAAGGAATGGGTCACAGAGGCCCCTCTGCATCCTCTCCATCATCCCCCCCTCCCCCCTCAATCCCAGCCACTAAACCTCAATTCCTCTGCCCACACTAGGATCAATAGCAATCTGGCTAAAAGTTTGAGATGAGATTGGCCAGCAGTGAGAGTCTAGTAATTGAGTTAGAGGCATCAAATGTCTCGGCTAGAACACCAATAACGTTCCATTCCCTCTTCTTCTCATGCACTTGTTTTTCCCTCTTTCACACTCTTTCCCTGGCTGCAATAGCAGTCCTTAAAATTAGAGATATAGCAACATTCTCTGGATGCCATGAGAGGAGAACACGTATATTTTTAGTACAAGACTGTCCTTCATCTTCTGCTAAATATTCAACATCACGCAGAAGAGAGGCAAGAATTTTATCAAACGAGTTAGATTCTGATGGTAAAAATGTATCTGGGCATAACAACCCTCACATCAGAGTAGCAAGTCTATGGAGCGATTTCAGTGCAGACAGAAATTGTATTTGAATTCCATAATTTCTAATTTATATTTTTATTTTATTTGTAACGCACAAATTTAATCATTGAATTCATAAATTGAACTTGCATTTCATGATTTGAAACTGAATTAAGTGCATTCAGTTAAAAAATGTAATTTCAATTTAATTGAATATTCAAATGCAATACTTACATTCGGTTACAATATGGTAGATATTGCATACATTGTCTATGTTTCAAGTTTACAAACTACAATTTCAAGTTCATCAACGTTTCATATATTCAACCTCAGATGCATTCAGATTACGTTTTCAAATTCAGTTCTCTAAATTCAGATTCAAAACCAGACAACATCCTGGTACTTTGCCAGACAGGAAAGGTAGAGGATAATAGAGAGAATAAAACACTACCTGTGGTAAAGAGAAGCTTCTGCCGGTTTCTGAAGCCAATGTGGCATGTTACATTTATTTTCTTCCTATGAATTAGGCTATAGCTATAAGCTATTATGACCCCATTCCTGAAAGCTAATACTCTCTGGAACATGGACATGTCTTCTGTTTCCCTCTAAGATGATTGCTTTAGCAAGGAGTGTCACGCAATTATTCTCTATTACTTATGCCTATTTTGTCAGCCTCCTGGTAATAGAAGCCCAATGGGCTTTTCTTTGGGTTTTTGGGCGCCCCCGTTGTACTAAGCTGGTAATACTGTATACCCCGTATGAGAGAAGGACGGTATGACAATATGAAGATCTAGATACCGCCCAACCATAGTTATAACCCACGCGCTACTGAATTCTGATAAATTCACCACCAAAACCCACTCCACAGCGCCCCCAGTGGTTAAACCAGTGCAACTGTAGATCCGAGTCCAGGGGCACCATTGTAAAGTACATAATGCTGCCTGCTTAGCAAGTATTGCTTCCCCCTGATTCATCTCATATGGAGACTCAACTGCAAGACTTCTGCCTCGAAAACACACGTGACCGTGTAACAGGTGGTTCGGTGACCACGCGTTTGTGATAAGTAACTTGTCAGATACCTGAAAAGTTGCATTGTCTGGCGCACAGGAGACCTGGGTTAGAACCCCATCAGTCAAACTAACACATCTTCAGGTCTCAGGCAAGGTTACTCATCACATGCATGAATCACCAAACGACCTCTGTTGCACTCTCATTAAATGGGGTGCACAGATCATTCTTCTTCTGTTTGCAACAGAAAGTGTTGTGCAGTAGGACTGACTTCAAACCCAGTCAGTGGGGGTGAAATGTAAGTGAGGTGGTTCGATGAACCACGCTCTTTTGATGAGTAACCTTGCAGAAGATTCGTGTTAGCTTCCTGAACTAATCCCTATGGGCTTTAGCTTAGTGGGCTAACACAGTCTTGTAACATGCAGGAGACCCAGTTTGAACACAGTAGGTCACAAGAGCAAGATTACATAGGGAGTGGAAAGGCTATCGTTAGAAGGGCTATTATGACATGAATATTCAACTGTATTCTTACGTGGGCCAAATTGTGTTTTTTGGTGTCACTCCCTTTTAATGCGGCATGTGATCATCATAGAGGGGAACAGATATTCCAGAGACTCTTAGCTTTCAGGAATGGGATAATAATAGTTTATAGCCAAAATGGTTCAAACGCTAGAGCCAAATTCATAGAAAGAAAATCAATTCAACATGTCACATGAAGCTTCTGTTTACCACTTCTGTTTTAAAGTATCAAAGTACCAGGATGTTGTCCGTGGTTTTGAATCTGAATTTAGAGAACCAAATTTAAAAACTGAATCTGAATGCATCTGAGAATGTAGGAAACTTTGATCAACTTGAAATGATAGTTTGTAAACATGACAGACAATGAATGCAATATCTACCATATTGAAACAGAATATATAAATATCCAATTTAAATATCCAATTTAAAACTGAATGCAATACACACTCAATTCAATTTAAAATCATGAAATAGAAGTTACATTTATGAATTACATTATTACATTTGTGCGTTACAAATAAATACAAATATTATGGAATTCAAATACAAATCTCTGTTGGCACTCAAGTCGCTCCATACAAGGCCCCTTGTGACAAGAATCACACAAAACTCTGGGGGGACAGACACACCTCAAATACTAGGGTTATTAATGATTCATGATTATTTTTGCAGTATCTAAAAAGACTAGCTTTAAACTGAGTAAATGAAGGTGCTCACCTTGCTCCCATGTTGCGGTTTCGTGCGGCAGATGGGTCGATTCGTGCCCCCCACCCCAACCTCTGACCCCGGCCCAGTCCCTGCCGTGACCCCTGCACTGACCCCGTGTTGGCGGTGCCACCCTAGCAGGCAGCGCCACTGAGCCAGCTCCCTTAGGAGAGGCAGGCAGGACGCTGGGCACAGCATGGCGCGTGAGAGAGTGGACACACACCGTCTGACACACTGTCCAACAAACACTCTATTCCTCAACCAATTTCACACACCACCGAGTCTTTACTATATCCTTCACAAGACCTATCAATTCAATCTCTCAAGTAGCCTATATGCCTGTCTTCCAAAATTCTGCTGAATTCACTCTCTCAAGTAGCCTATATACCGGTCTTCCAAAATGCTGCTGAATTCACTCTCTCAAGTAGCCTATATCCCTGTCTTCCAAAGTCCTGCTGAATTCACTCTCATTAGTAGCCTATATCCCCGTGCACTCTAAGAATAGAATACCTTTCCTCTGGTATGAGAGACAAGGGGCTCCACAGCTGGCCTGCTGGCTACATAAAGCAAATCTGAGTCTGTCCCAAAAAGCACACTGCTGTAATGGAATGGCAGCCTGAGGTATAAGGAGAGCTGCCTGCCTAACAGACTCAACGCTCTAATGCTGCCTATAATGACTGAAATCAAACGAGTGATTAGTCCCTAACTCTCTTATACGTGAGAGTATGTGTGAATGAATGGTCTGTGTCCGGTCCACAGTCACACTACATCTAGCACTAATCCTGCCACCTGCCAAGCTCAGCTCACTCATGCATTGTGCCTCTGACTGACACGGACCACACTGAATCAGACCGTTGTTTCTCTCCCGCCAGGCAGCCTAAACAAAGCCACCAGGAGCTCTGAGCTTCTCCACTGTGGAGGAATTCAGCGGCTTCTCTTCTCTCACAAGTAAACACGGAGTCAGCGGCTTCTCTTCTCTCACAAGTAAACACGGCGTATGATGCTCGGCACACAGCACACAGCACACAGCAGCCCAGCTGACCTCACCGTCCGTCCACTACCTAAAGAGAACATTCATTACCAGCATTGTCTCCTCCACTACAGCGCTATGACTTGACTTACAGTACGACTCATAGACATGCCGTATCAGCGACACAGCTCAACAGCTAAACACTAGCAAGCAGTAGAGAAGATGAACAGACCAGCGCACATGGAAGGTAACAGCTGTCTCTCTTTCACTTGTTCCCGCTCCCTCCTTTCCTGGCGGTCTCCTGCAGCAGTCAAACGCAAACAGCATGCAATCTACCTTATGACAGCTCCTCCTCGATGGCTTACTGAGCTAAACAGACAACCAACAGCAGAATAGTGGATGTCTACATAGACACACACCAAAAGCTCCTACCGAATCACCTACAGCCAGACAGAGGAATCCCTGCATAGCACACACAAGCACACGGATGCAGAATCTCGCTCTCTCTCGCTCTGCTGTGCTGCCCTCTCTCTCTCAGCTCTGCGCGGTGACAGACAAGGCAGAGCAGCCACCACGCAAAAACATTCCCCCACCGAACATCTGCAGCACACACACACACACACACACACATACAAGAATGGAGGGGGCGGGGAGACAGAGTCCCTCCTCTCTGATGTTTTTCTTTCCCCCCGGCATCAGTCTTTCCCCTATAGGACAGACTGTTGGGACTCCAGGCAAAACTCACCATCATCTGGCCCTTTCGTCATGTCTCTTTCCTGGGTCGTTCCACTTCAAAAAGCACAAGAAAGAGGATTTTGACACCCACCAACAGATAAGATTAGCATTCCTGCAAGATTATTTTATTGAAATATAATATGATCTCAGAGAAATTAAGCTAATTGATTGCACCCAAATTGGCCATATATATTTATAGGATTCATATAATATTCAATAAATATAGTACCTAACATCCGATTTGGACTAAACCTTTTTCTAACAATGAGTTAGGCATGCGGTATCCAAAGAAACACCAATCACACCAATATCAAGAAGCTGATTAGAAAGCATGATCATTACACAGGTGCACCTTGTGCTGGGGGATAATAAAAGGTCACCAAAATGCGCAGTTTTGTTACACAATACAATGTCACAGATGTCTCAAGTTGTCTCAAGTTGAGGGAGCATGCAATTGGCATGCTGACAGCAGGAATGTCCACCAGAGCCGTTGCCAGATAATTTTATGTTAATTTCTCTACCATAAGCCGCCTTTCAGCGTCGTTTTAGAGAATTTAGCAGTATGTCCAACCGGCCTCAACTGCAGACCACAGGTAACCACACATTTGCACAACCAAAGAATTTCTTTCCAAAAGTTCAGAAACCGTCTCCGGGTATCTGTGTGCTCGCCATCCTCACCAGGGTCTTGACCTGACTGCAGTTCGGCCACATAACCGACTTCAGTGGACAAACGCTCACCTTAAATGGCCATTGGCACACTGGAGATGTGTGCTCTTCATGGATGAATCCCGGTTTCAACTGTACCTGGCAGATGGCAGACAGCATGTATGGCGTCATGTGGGCAAGCGGTTTGCTGATATTAACGTTGTGAACGGTGTGCCCCATGGTGGTGGTGGGGTTATGGTATGGGCAGGCACAAGCTACGGACAACAAACACAATTGCATTTTATCGAAGGCAATTTGAATGCACAGAGATACCGTGACGAGATCCTGAGGCCCATTGTCGTGCCATTCCTCCACTGCCATCACCTCATGTTTCAGCATGATAATGCACAGCCCCATTTCGCAAGGATCTGTACACAATTCCTGGAAGCTGAAAATGTCCCAGTTCTTCCGTGGCCTGCATAAATCAGACATGTCACCCATTGAGCATGTTTGGGATGCTCTGGATCAACATTTACGACAGCGTGCTCTTGTTCACGCCAATATCCATCAACTTCGCAGCCATTGAAGAGTGGGACAACATTCCACAGGCCTCAACCAACAACCTTATCAACTCTACGCGAAGGAGATGTCACACTACCTGAGGCAAATGGTGGCCACACCAGATACTAACTGGTTTTATGATTCACGTTGCTACCTTTTTTTTTTTAGGTATCTGTGACCAACAGATGCATATCTGTATTCCCAGTCGTGAAATCCATAGATTAGGGTCTAATGAATTTATTTAAATTACCTGATATGAACTGTAACCCAGTAAAATCTTTGTTGGGTTTCTATTTTTGTTCAGTGTAGTTTCAGTTCTGTCTGACAAGTAGTTTGGAGCTGCGGCTCAGAGTATTGTTTCTTCATCCTATGTAATACATTCTCAGTGAATTTAGTGATGTTTTTTTACCACTGTTCAGAGAAATGTGTTATTTAAGCTGTTAGGTTTCTGTCCCATCCTACATCCTGATATGACCAAGTGCTGACCCCTAAATTGTGCTGTTCCAGGTGATTTCATGTTTAAAGCTCCCCCTCCCTAAATGTTAAAGGGGTAATAGTTTGTTGTCCACTGTTTCAAATGCTAACTTTTTTGTATTTGTGGCACAAATCCAAGTCAATGGTACCTACATTAGCAAGGCACTTAGCCCTAATTTGCTGCAGGGGCGCCGTACTACTATGGCTGTCACTGTAGGTAGGTCATCATTGTAAATAAGAATGTATTCCTAACTGACTTGCCTAGTTAATTACAGGTTAAATAAATAGCACTTTCATGCTTCATGTCCAAATCATCCTGAAGCATCTAATAATTGATTGTGTAACTTAATGCTGTTACTTATAGATTATTTGGATATGATCCACAGAAATGCTAACATTGCTGTCATACCTTGTCCATATCCTGCTTATAGGATAAGGAAACCAATTTAATTTTGTAATATAGGTGAACTATACATTTAACATTGGGGAAATCACAAGGGGGAAAATCATCACCAAATTCACTGAGAATTCATGACATAGGATGAAGAAACAATACTCCGAGCCGCTGCTTCATACTACTTCTCAGACATAGAGAACTGATACTGTATGCTCAATGTTAGGGTTGTGGGGGGTCCGTGGGTGTCTTACTGATTGTTACATAAAATGTTTGTCCAAATCAGATGTTAGGTACTATAGTTATTGAATATTATATGAATGCTATAAATTAAAACGGCAAATTTGGGTGCAATTAATTAGCTTAATTTCTCAGATATCAAAATATATTTCAACAAAATAATGTTGCAGGAACACTAATATTTGTTTCTAAATACAGAAATGACTTCAGAACAATCTGAGATGGTGGGTTTCATGGCTTACTGGCATGAAACGACCCTCCCCCTTTTCATCCCTTTCAACCAGACAGATGTGTGTGTGTGTGTGTGTGTGTGTGTGTGTGTGTGTAATGAGATGGGTAGAGTAAACAGCGGTGCTGGGAGCTGGTTTCATTGACTCTGGCAGGTAGCTGAGTGAAGAGCAGCTGGCCTTGGCTGATTGACTTAGAATTTTGCTCTTTTATTCTCCGGGTTTCGTTTCCTCCCCTCATCCCCTGCATTGTATCCACAGTCTCCCCCTGTCCAAGGCTAGCCTCTAATACCTCCCTTAATGGGATGTGGGATGAGAAGCCTGAGATGCATGTGTGCGAGTCTGGAGACTATAACAGAGTCTAAAAACAACACAACAGATTCAGCAGCAGGTACTGCCAGAGGACTCTCTATACACCAGAGGGCAGAGGAGAGAAGCGAGAGACAGCAGGAGGAGGAGAAATAGAGAGGGGAAGAAGGGGGGGGGGGGACGTACTGCAATAGCTTCAGAATACACCTCCCCCAAGTGTACAAACAAGCAGTATTGGTAGGCATATGAACAAATGCATAGGGTGTGTAAGCACACACTCATGAACACTGAAATGCATATTGATATATGTATAAACACACAAACAACCACACGACTTCCCTAGATAAGCTGCATAGCTAGCTGTCAGAGTCCCTGCAGTGTACATGGCAGACTATTTATAGCATACATCGCACCGGAAAATTACTGCCTGCACTCTGTTCAGAGGAGCTAAGTACTCTCGCCAGGCAAACGCTATTGGTGTGTCCGAGACCTTAGCTGTGAGAGACGGTTACTATCAGGAGAGGTTAGCGGGTTACAATTAAAGACAGCCTGAACCATGTGTGATGAGAAGGAGATGTGATGAGGGACACACGCACACACGGGTCATTCAACCTAAAAAAAAAAAAACTAAAAAAAAAAAAAGGATTGTCACCCACCATCTCAGACTGTGCTAAAATCGTTTCTGTAGTTACAAACAGATAAGATTAACATTCCTGAAACATAATTTTGCTTTAATTTAATCTTTGAGAAATTAAGCTCATTGAATGCACCCAAATTGCCCATTTTAATTTATAGGATTCAAATAACCTTCAATAAATATAGTACCCATTCACTAACATCCGATTTGGACCATCATTTTTCTAACAATGAGTTAGACTTTTGATCAATAAAGTGATCAACAGCCACCCACAGACTCCCCACACCCCACAACCAGTATCAGTTATCTATGTCTGAAAAGTAGTAATGGCGCTGTGGCTTAGAGTATTGCTTCTTCATCCTATGTAATGTATTGCCTGTGAATCTGGGGATGGTATTCCTCCCCTGTTTAGAGAATTAGTCATGGAAGTCACTTGCATTATTTACTATACATTTCTGTGAAAGTGCGAGGTTTTGCCCACTAGACACCATTGTTCCTGCTTCTGCAGGTCCCGTGTGGCTCAGTTGCTAGAGCATGGACCAGTATGAAAAAAGTATGAAAATGTATGCATTCATAAGTAAGTCGCTCTGGATAAGAGCGTCTGCTAAATTACTAAAATGTAAATGTACTGCCACATCCTTTTATCAATTTTCAAATCAACCAAATCAAATTGCATTTGTCACATGCTTCATAAACAACAGATGAAGACTAAGTGAAATGCTTACTTACGGGCCCTTCCCAACAGAGAGAAAAATATAGAAAAAAACAATACACAAGTAACGATAACTTGGCTATATACACAGGGTACCAGTACCAAGTCCGAGTAGATATTTGGTTAACTATTTAGGTGTCTTATGGCTTGGGGGTAGAAGCTGTTCAGGGTCCTGGTGGTTCCAGACTTGATGCATCGGTACCACTTGCTACAAAAACCTGGTATCGGTATCTAAGTAAAAAATCTGGTATCGTGACAACACTAGTCCGGATTAGTGTCCCGCTCCTTGAAAGCGACAGCTCTAGCCTTTAGCTCAGTGCAGATGTTGCCTGTAATCCATGGCTTTTGGATACATACATATGGTCCCTGTGGGGATGACATTGTCGATGCACTTATTAATGAAGCCGGTGGCTGATGTGGTAAACTCCTCAATGTTATCGGATTAATCCCGGAACATATTACAGATCTGTAGCATAGCATACATATACTAGAGTTGTTGCCCTCTAGTTGCACAGGTGACATGCTGGTAGCTATTAGGTAAAACAAATGTCAGGGCCTGTTCCAGGGTAAGCATAACATCCAGTGCTGCCGACTTGTTGAAGTAGAAATATTCATCCAAATCGGGGTTAGTCATCGCTGATGTCCAGAAGCTGTTTTCGGTTATAGGAAATTATGGCGGAAACATTACGTACAAAAAAAGCTATATTAGTGAAAAAAACCTACACAATTTAAGAATTGTTCAGGAGCCCGTAAGACAGCATCTATCCACTACAGTGCCATCTTGTAAGTGATTTTGCTGGTCTCTTGTGTTTATTAAATGTTTCACAATATTTTCGTTGCAGCTATGGGTAGAAAACCGATTTCAGAACAATCTGAGATGATGGCTTGCTGAAATGACATGGAACGACTAACACACAAACATACACATACACTCTCACATGGACAAGTGCCACGGACAAGGACGAGCAGGATGCCTTTGAATCCAAAAGGGACCACAAGCCTCCATTACTGCCAAATTATGACTGATTAAAGAGTGAGAGCAAAGGGAAGGAAGGATAAGGAGAGAGGGGGATAAAGAGAGAACAAAAAGGAGAGAGAACAAGTAGAACTGAAAGAAGGGAGGAAATAACAAGATAAAGCATGATAGAGAACATTTTTTTAAAATCATGATACAAAGACAGCGCAGAGAGAAATGGGTTCTCAGTGTTCTTAAACACCAGGCAATTCAATTAGGTGCTGACGGATGAGAGTTTATGGTGCAGTCAGGAGTGACCATCGCTCTGGCCTGGCTGATATTAATGACTCCTCACACACAGGAGAAAGGGAGGAGGAGGAGGAGAGAGGAGGGTAAGGAGAGTGGAAGAGGAGTCGAGGGCTGAGAGAGGGAGGAAGGGGAGGAGAAAAGAGGGGGAGAGAGGGGATAGAGGACGAGGAAGAATTATGAGGAGGAAGAGTGAATATGGTCATTGTGATTCAGCAGTATAATAGAAAGGGACAGAGGAGGAAGTAGCCAGGCTAGGAGCTTATAGAGCAGAGAGATCATGTTCTTTTGTTTTCATGATGACATTCATTCAAGTACATCCCACCCCCACCAAGCCCAGGCTGCTAACTGCATGATGACAATTGGTTCCAGTAAAATAAATCCCATTCAGGGGCCTGATGAATACACACTGCGTGCACAAAACACAGCCACACTCCCTACCACTGGTGTAGGCAACCCTGTTCCTGGAGTGCTACAGGTACTGCAGGACTGTGTTGCAACTAGGCACCACACCTGATCAACTGAACTAAATGTTCGGTTCAGCGATTGCCTAAATTCAACACACATAGTCTTCCAGTTCAGTTAAATCAAAAACACCATGGTTGCCTGCCCTACCGCATATATATCAGTAGAATATGTTATTGGGATGGAATGGGATTTTCAGACATACAAGACAGTTCAATACACGCAGGCAGACAGGGAGGCTAGAGCAAGGCTCTCCAACCCTGTTCCTGGAGAGCTACTGTCCAGTAAGTTTTCGCTCTAACCCCAATCTAGCTCGCCTGGTTCTAATAATTAGCTTGTTGACAAAACTGAATCAGATTAGGTACAATTGGGGTTGGAGCAAAAACCTACAGGAGAGTAGCTCTCCAGGAACAGGGTTGGAGAGACCTGGGCTAGAGATTCTACCCTCAACTATAACCCCAAGACCTCATCAACACAGAAGAACACCTGTCAGTCACAATACTGACGCACGCACACACGCACACACACACACACGAGAGCAACACTTCAGAGGGGAGAGATGTTGCGGTTAGATTGGCAGTCTGCCAGCGTTTCTTTGAAGGAACACACACACACACACACACACACACACGGAGACATGAGGATAATGTGTTTGTGGATAGGAGGAGATGAGATTTTCAGGTTGACTGAGTGTGAAATGTAGATGATGGCTTTGAGAAGGAGAGGAGAGGCAGGGAAAGACTGAGGAGAGAGAAGAAAATACTAAAGTGTCTGCTCACAATCCTGTTTCATTAAATCACACACTTAACAAGACAGCAGTAGTGAGATCCAGACAGCTAATGCTGGTTTAATCAAATCCCCATTAGAAACCCCCATGGTGAGACATCAACTAGTAGCTGGCAGCTCTATTACATCCTCCCTGCATGAGTTATTATAAACTCACTTTTTATTGGCAATTCCATTTCATTTCCAAAAGATGACTATCATTTTAAATGAGAAAAAAAAACACTGCATTGCAGTACCGGTTCCCTCCTGTAGGGGATTGTGGCGTTATAGACATATTGCTGTAGAGAGCAGCTGATTCATTCACTGAAAAACAAGCACGACAAACATTTCGCCTTCTTACTTCCTAACACCTCACTTGGCTTGACATCCTACATACTTAAAAATGCACACAAAATTCGGTAATGGAAAATGTATGCAACGATTCACTCAAAAAGTAGCCCACTCAAATAATCCCAAAACATCCAAAGTAGGGAAGCAGCTCTCACACTACTGTAAAACACACCAAATGAACAGCCATTCCATCCACATCACAACTGAGCTTTACTCCCATCCGTCATACTTCAGCCATGCTCATACACACACCTCAGCAGGAGTCCTGCTCTAGCGACTTTAAAGGGATAGTTCACCCAAATTACATATTGGAAATTAAGGCAAAGCCTGGATTGCTGTCATACCTTGTTCATACCTTGACTGCTTACAGAATAAGGAAAAATGTGTCATTGTATTTTGGGAAAACTATCCCTTTAACCACGACCACTGACCCATGCACTGATGTTAGTGACACACGCACACAGTGAGTGCCTGCTCCATCCCAGCAGAGGTCTCAGTTCAGAGACAGAGGAGTATGCAAAGCAGATGTCACATTCCATGCTTCTAAAAATAACATGGGGTCGTAGAGGCGGAACTGAAGTGTAGGATCAGTGAGCCCGTCATTAGTGTAGCATGCAAGGGAGCTCAGGAGTGACGCTTCAGGCCAGCGCAGCGCTACAGGACATGCAACCGCAAGGGGGATGCTGCAGGGTGGAATGACTAGACTTAAGTTTGATAGTGCTTCATAACCAGTCAATCAATACACACCTGACACATCCACTTGGGTGGAAATGCCAAATCTCCTGAGTGGAATTAACCTCTCCACTCAAGTGTTATTCAGTCCTTAACTAATTTCCTGAATAATGTATCAACCAGAATTCCAGGGGAGGACTTAGTTTTCTTCAATAAACAGGAAATAATGCATCCTCTCTGCCAAGTCAATTGTCTCATAGAGTGTGTGTGTGTGTGTGTGTGTGTGTGTGGTCACACGGCCCCATGCCTGATTTCCACAAAAGCTGCAAGGGCACGTGGGTCACCCTGCAATCAGCTCATCTGTGAAATCAACCACAGGCAGGGCCGAAGCTACAGACCTCTGGGATTTTTACGAACTCAGTCGGGGTCTCAACTTACTGTTGAGAGTTAGGATAGTAGAATACACACGGTGCAATATCTATACATGGTTGTGCATCAGCAGTTCTCCTCTTGTTACAGTGCCTTCGAAAAGTATTCAGTATTCCCCTTGATTCCCCTTCTAATTTTGTTTTACGTTACAGCCTTATTCTAAAAATGAATTACATTTTAAAATCCTCAGTAATCTACACACAATACCCCATCATGAAAAAGCAGGCTTAGAATGTTTTGCAAATGTATAAAAAAACAACACAGAAATACCTTATTTAAGTATTCAGACCCTTTGCTATGAGACTTGAAATTGAACTCCGGTGCATCCTGTTTCCATTGATCATCCTTGAGATGTTTCTACAACTTGATTGGAGTCCACCTGTGGTAAATTCAATTGATTGGACATGATTTGGAAAGGCACACACCTGTCTATATAAGGTCCCACAGTTGACAGTGCATGTCAGAGCAAAAACCAAGCCATGAGGTCGAAGGAATTGTCCGTAGAGCTCTGAGACAAGATTGTGTTTTTTTCTTTATTTAACCAGGTAGGCCAGTTGAGAACAAGTTCTCATTTACAACTGCGACCTGGCCAAGACAAAGCAAAGCAGTGCGACAAAAAACAACAGAGTTACATATGAGAATAAAACAAACGTACAGTCAATAACACAATAGAGAATCTATATACAGAGCGTGCAAATGTAGTGCAAAATGCAGTAAGGTCAGGAAGATAGGACAATAAATAGGCCATAGTGGCTAAATAAGTTACAAATTAGAATTAACACTGGAGTGATAGATGTGCAAATGATGATGTGCAAATAGAGATACTGGAGTGCAAAATTAGCTAAAAAAAAAAATATGGGGATGAGGTAGTAGGGTGGACTATTTACAGAAGGGCTATATACAAGTGCAGTGATCGATAAGCAGCTCTGACAGCTGATGCTTAAAGTTATTGAGGGAGATAGGAACCTCTAGGATTTTTGCAGTTAATTCCAGTCATTGGCAGCAGAGAACTGGAAGGAATGGCGGCCAAAGGAGGTGCTGGCTTTGCGGGTGACCAGTGAAATATACCTACTGGAGCGCATGCTACGGTTGGGTGTTGCTATGGTGACCAGCGAGTTGAGATAAGGTGGGGATTTACCTAGTAAAGACTTACAGATGACCTGGAGCCAGTGGGTTTGGCGACGAATATGTAATGAGGGCCAGCCAACGAGAAAATACAGGTCGCAGTGGTGGGTAGTATATGGGGCTTTGGTAACAAAACGGATGGCACTGTGATAGATTACATCCAATTTGCTGAGTAGTGTTGGAGGCTATTTTGTAAATGACATCGCCGAAGTCAAGGATCGGTAGGGTAGTCAGTTTTACAAGGGCATGTTTGGCAGCATGAGTGAAGGAAGTCCTGTTGCGGAATAGGAAGCCGATCCGTGTTGAGGCACAGATCTTGGGAAGGGTACCAAAACATTTCTGCAGCATTGAAGGTCCCCAAGAACACAATGGTCTCCATCATTATTAAATGGAAAAGTTTTGGAACCACCAAGACTCTTCCTAGATCTGGCTGCCCGGCCAAACTGAGCAATCGGGGGAGAAGGGCCTTGGTCAGGGAGGTGACCAAGAACCCGATGGTCACTGACAGAGCTCTAGAGTTCCTCTGTGGAGATGGGAGAACCTTCCAAAAGAACAACCATATCTGCAGCACTCCATCAAATCAGGCCTTTATGGTAGAGTGACCAGACGGAAGCCACTCCTCAGTAAAAGGCACGACAGCCCGCTTGGAGTTTGCCAAAAGGCACCTAAAGACTCTCAGACCATGAGAAACAAGATTCTCTGTTCTGATGAAACCAAGATTGAACTCTTTGGCCTGAATGCCAAGCGTCACATCTGGAGGAAACATGGCACCATCCCTACGGTGAAGCATGGTGGTGGCATTTTTAATATATTTGCAAAAATGTCTAAAAACCTGTTTTTGCTTTTTCATTATGGGGAATTGTGTGTAGATTAAGGAGGGGGGAAAAAACAATGTAATCAATTTTAGAATAAGGCTGTAAAATAACAAAATGTGGAAAAAGTCAAGGGGTCGGAATACTTTCCGAATGCACTGTATATGTCACTCACTGACAGTCCCTCAATTAGCCCATATCAGTTAAAACAAAAGTGATTGGTAAATGCTGCTCTGCACTTTCCATGATCTCATCCTGTAGAGTCATCCAGACGAGGGCAGTGTTCTGGGTATAAACGTTTGACCAAGCCCTTCACCGCTGAGCAAGAGACGAGCTCGTTTCTGGCTTAGACCACTTCCGACTACAAAAATACCAAACACATTTCAGCTGGTATTGGTCTCATCACAGATCTCATAAACCGGGTCTAAGTCGCCCTACTCTAACTCACCTGAGTCTAGGGCTAATTGTCCGATAAAAAATAGAGAAGCAGATAAATAATATTGGCGCAAGACATTATTATGGTGCATATGCCACTCCTAGTATGTAAAGGCTAATTATGTTTGTGTGTCGTTCCCTGGCTGCTGCAATCAGGCTCTGTTCTACCACTCTGAAATCACTCAGATAAGGGGTGTGCTTAAAGGGGTGCAGAAAGGTCTGTGTGGGTGCCAGTTTTTTTTGTGGCCAACGATAAAACCCATCAGGAAGCCAGGCAGTTGAATGCAGGCCGTGGGCAGTGTGTGTAAACAACAACAAACCGCGGAGGAACCGGTCAAGAATAGACTGACTCAAATCCATGTCTAATCCCATTACACAGCGTGGCCCACTACAGGCCAACGCTGAGACTGTTACAACACTAACACCAGGAGAGGAGAGGACTTGGCTGGAAAACGTCCAAAAGACATTAAAGGTAGTTACATAAAACAGAGCTCACTGGATAGAGGAGTATGTCCAAAAAGCCAATCAGAGATGTAGCCTAAACATTGAGCTGCTCCTGAGGAAATGGAACTGCATTACAACACCATACAACACATAAGTGCAGTGGAGCAGCAGGCTGCAGCTTTATAGAAGGTAAACACAGCCATTCTGAAGAACCATTACCGGTAGAACAAGAGCTGTAATGTCTAAGTTTGGATCAAGGGTCTGTTCTGTCCTGTGCTGTTCTCTGTCATAGTGATACCTGTCCTCAGTTGAGGCTAGATTAAGGTTTCTATTAGGGCTGGCACCCTCAGTCCCGTCATAATAACAGTTTTGTTTTGTTTTTTGTCAAATGAACAGCTGACTGAATGACCACAATGCAGCAGCAGCACACATAGAAATAGAATGAATATAACAGGCTCATGGGTACACACGCAACAGCTGTCTGGTATTGTGATGCAATAATTTCCATTGTAATGTTCATTCAAATTATGTTAACTGATGTGGCTCATGCAAATGGAATGTATTATTTGTAATGTCAGTTTAGTTGAATCACACATAGCCCTCAAACGTTAGTCTTTGCAGGCCTGGGTGCTGTGCCAGAAGCCTTGGCACCCCACCGAAAACACCAGAGGACAAATAACTGCCTGACCCAGCCCTTCATCTCTTTATAACCCCTTCTCGCTCTTCTTCTCTCTCGGACACAGCCTTTAGCCTCTGCCAGAGAAAGAGAGGATGAAGCAGGGATCATCTTACACAGGATTGTAGCACCACAGAGTGTGGATACAACTTTAATGCCTCCGTAATGCAGTCAGAGCACCATTACAAGGCAGGAGCATCTACTTGCCGGACTGACTGACAGAGGAGTGCGGCTGTTTCACACTACAATAAGGAAGAGACAGCTTGACTGAGTGGGTTCAAGCTAGCATGAATGAATGAGGGTAGTGAGAGCCGATTTAATTGTACACATGAAACCTGCTCTGTTTAGAACGTGGGAATCCAAAGGGTGCATAAATGTCTATGTAGGCATCTGATCTGTGTGTGTGCTATGAGGCTGTACTCACCATGTGACGTGTGTAATCGTCAGTGTGTGTGTGTTTACTTTGCAGTTTTTCACACAGATAAGTTCACCTCAATCACTCCACTTATTGACCTCTGACCCTCAGGACCCTGGGATATTGAGCATTAAGACTGATGATATCAGCACCATTGAAAGTCTTGATTTCACAACTTTTAAAGGTCCTTGGATCAGTCGAGACTGTGTGATTTATAGAATGTGCTATTGATGATTCACTCAAAGTCAATGACAACACATTTGGCCCTTATGACAACACAACATACTTTATCTTACAGTAACGTTAGTTCAGACCAAGGCTTTTTGTACTTTGCCAGGTCGTTGCATTATTTAATGTTGTGGTCCGTTCAATTCTAATCTTCTTTGACAATTACATGACAAGTGACTAACCATGATGACAACAAAATAAAGATAATTGTTGCAGTGAAGAATATGCACGTGTAGTGTGTGGCAACAACACCTAAGCCTTCTCTCCTTAGTTCAAATACACTTGGTTGGTTTCAGATTAATGTATAGTTAAGTACACAAGTACAATATACTAGAAGAACTCTGATGGGAAAGACTCGACCGCCTGGAGATTTACAAACGTGGATCCTGCATCATCATCCCAACAGCATGTTTTGATCTCGGGACGAGAGCACACTAGGTGCTCGCACGCCTACTTGTCAAAGTAAGCGCGAGCTAAGATGCTAGGCTAGCTACTAAATAACAAGAAGTACAACACGCAGGTAACTGCATATTTCGGCTTCAACGCATGTCTGTCTTTACTTACCTTACAAGGAAACGGTAGAGTAGAGGCAACTTTTTCCATAGCCAAGTTCCTGATACTCGGGGTGAGAGGGCCGCGACAAGTCGGACAACAACTCAGCTTTTGACGACATTGGTTGCAAACTAAATGTCCGGCCTGGCATTGCAGAATCGGTGGCAGAACGTAGTCAAAACATACTGGGCACTCGAACAAGGCTGTAAGTTCAGCAGATTGTCCAGGTAGCGCTGCTGAGGGCAAGGCAACAGCAGCGACAGGTAGAGCCGAGCCAGACCCAGCCACAGCTCCTACGCCGACGGCTGCAGCTGAGGCAGCAGCTCCTCCCGAGCCTCCGTGCTTTCCTCCTCCTGCTTTCCCGGCACCGAGTCCTCCGCCCCCACCGCCCGCAGAGGACGGACGGCTCATATCGATTAGTTCAGTTCTTTAGGATAAACCCAGAGCGGAGTTTGAAGCCCAGAACCCTGTTTACGCACTCCTCTGAGTGGCATTCAGACTACGCTCCAAGAAATATCCAAGCCCCCGGGGACAGAACATGGCGGTCTGTGTTTGACAGAAAGCAGAAAGTCCATTGGAGAGCATGGTTTGGACTGACAGCTTCTGAGCCAATTAGAAAGTGAGCCTGGGCGGTTACGTAATGTACACGCAAGAGTACAAGGGACATGTTGACTTGTAGTAGATAGAACCTACTCTTTTTTGTTTTTTACTTTTTTATTAAACAGCAACATGTAAAACACAAAAACTAGAACAGCCAGAGGGATTACACAAAGAAATAAGGAAGAGAAAAAAAAAAATAATAATAATACAAATCCACATTATATCAAATCAAATACAGACCTACCTTAGTGTAAAATATTTGATGTAGTCTTCTTCTTTGAATTTCTATTGGCGGAACGCAACCAACGTTTCAGATGTATATACCGCTACCTACTGCCCTGGAGTGTGAGGCCGGCCTCATATTACTATCCTATATTCTCCTACCTAGCCCTTTACTAATTAATTAAAAAAAAAAATAAAACCCTACAAACCTCCCTCATCCCATCTCCCCGCCCAAAATACCACCTAAACCACTTCCCTGTCATTCAATTCACTATAGGGGAGAGTGAGGTAAGTTGAGCTGACTGGTTAGTTGAGCCACCGCTTGTTTCTAAGAAACCATACACAAAATGAATCATGTTACCAAATATTTAGCAAGAGATCATCATTTCATGGAGTCTGTGAAGGAAGAATTTTGTGTTATAGATTTCATGATGCTTGTATCTAAACCAAAGTAAATAGTTTTAAGATAGTTGTCCATATCAGTTGGGGTCTCTATAAGCTACAATATGAGGTCCTGAATCTAATATTAAAGTGCATCCTTGTAGCTGTGTGGGCGAATATAGTCAAAATGTTTGCCTTGGGGTAAGTAGAATGTTTGCCTTGGCCCAGTACATCACGGGGGCCAAGCTTCCTGCCATCCAGGACCTCTATACCAGGAGGTGTCAGAGGAAGGCCCTTAAAATTGTCAGACTCCAGCCACCCTAGTCATAGACTGTTCTCTCTGCTACCGCACGGCAAGCGGTACCGGAGCACCAAGTCTAGGTCCAAAAGGCTTCTCAACAGCTTCTACCCCCAAGCATAAGACTCCTGAACAGGTCATCAAATGGCTGCCCGAACTATTTGCATTGTGTATACACTTTGAGTGCCGAAGTGCCTAGCGCAAAAACATTGCCTGTCCTCAGTTGCAACACTGATTACCTAGTTCCAAACTGCCTCTGGAAGCAACGTCAGCACAATAACTTTTCATCTGGAGCTTCATGAAATGGGTTTCCATGGTTGAGCAGCCAATCGTCGTCTAGAGTGGTGTAAAGCTCGCCGCATTTAGACTCTGGAGCAGTGGAAACGCGTTCTCTGAAGTGATGATTCACACTTCACCATCTGGCAGTCCGACAGACGAATCTGGGTTTGGTGGATACCAGGAGAACGCTAGCTGACCAAATGCATAGTGCCAAATGTAAAGTTTGGAGGAGGAGGAATAATGGTCTGGGGCTGTTTTTCATGGTTCGGGCTATAATGACATTCTAGACGATTCTGTGCTTACATTTTTGTGGCAACAGTTTGGGGAAGGCCCTTTCCTGTTTCAGCATGACAATGCCGCCGTGCACAAAGTGAGGTCCATTCAGAAATGGTTTGTCGAGATTGGTGTGGAAGAACTTGACTGGCCTGCACAGAGCCCTGACCTCAACCCCATCGAACACCTTTGGGATGAATTGGAATGCCGACTGCGAGCCAGGCCTAATCACCCAACATCAGTGACCCACCTCACTAATGCTCTTGTGGCTGAATGGAAGCAAGTCCTTGCAGCAATGTTCCAACATCTGGTAGAAAGCCTTCCCAGAAGAGCAGAGGCTGTTATAGCAGCAAAGGGGGGACCAACTCCATATTAGACCAGAACCTTTATACTGTTTGACCTCTAAGTTTGAACATTAGTCATAAAGATTGTTATTTTGATTTTGGAATGAGATGTTCAATGAGCAGGTGTCCACATACTTTTGGTCATGTACCATATCATTCTTAGCTGATCTTGTGTGCCATAACCAGCCCTTCAAAGCACTTCATGCTTACGGATGTGAGTGTTACAAGGTGGTAATCATTTTGGCAGGTAGCCTTAGATTTCTAAGGAAAAAGGAATGATGGTGGTCTGCTTAAAACGTGGGGATTACAGACTGGGAAAGGGGATGTTGAAAATGCTATAACACTTGCTAAACTGTGTGCACGACCAATATACTTGATTTGATTTTGACCACTGTTTCTTGGACCATACATCCATCACACATTGAATGTTTAAGAATTTAGACCCATATGTCCTAATGTAAATCTATACTTATGTTACTCCAAGTTATTAATGTGCAATTGTAGTAGCTGGGTAAGGTTTGACAGGACAATCAACAGTTTCTTACTGTTCATCTCAGGACAATAAAAAAGTGCAAAAGTCTGCTTTGATTTCAAGTGTATATTCCCAATAAAAATGATCATATCATGGAGTCAACAGATTGAAGTCTCCCTCTATTAGCCTCTGACTGGAACAAGTTCTCTAAACTATTCTTAGACAGAAGTGTAAAAACCCTATCGTATTCACTCATATCTTGCTTTCTGCATTTGAAGTCCCATTGTAAGAGTTTCAAGCTTTCTAATTGTAAAAACTTAAGTTTATAAAAAAAAAAATCCTGCACTGTGGTAATGTGTCCAACTAGTGTTCGATGAAATAAATTCTCAGACTAGACATATTTCTTCACACTATTTATATACAAAAATTTGTGGCAAACAGGCATGACACTACACTTACTAAATGTCACAACAGTGATGGGGGAATTGTAGGCTGGCTGGCTAACCTCAAAACTACCTTCTACTATATTTACAGCACACTCTTGATTTCATCTAGCTAACTCCTTTATCAGATTATCCATGAGGTCATAATGCATCATAGTCATCGTTGTCTTCATGCTTCCTCTTCAGCGATTCACTGGCCGAGTTCTGTGACACCATGTTGGTGGTGATGAGGATCTTCTTGGAACCGATCAGGGAGGGGTTGATGAGGACGTTTTGAACCATTGGGGTGGATGGTGTGGCTGTTGAAAAACAAAGAACAATTATCTGGATTTATTATGAACATTTAAAATGCACATTTTATTTTTGTGAATAAACTACTGAATTGAAGCATCTCAGACTAATTAAATCAAATCACATTTTATTGGTCACATGCACCGAATACAACAGGTGTAGACTTTACAGTGAAATGCTTACTTATGAGCCCACTCTCAACAATGCAGAGTTCAAAAAGAAAAACATTTGATGAATAAAAAGGAAATATGAACACAAAAACAATAGGAGGCTATATACAAATAGTACTAGTACCGAGTCAATGTGCAGGGGTACGATGTAGGTAATACAGTATCATGTGGGTAAGGGTAAAAGTGACTAGGCATTCAGGATATAAAATAAACATAGTAGCAGCAGAGTGTGTGAAAGTATGTCTGTGTGAAAGTGTGTGGCGTCAATAAGCATGTGTGTTAGGTATGTAGTGTGTGTGTGTTGGAGTGTCAGTGTAAATAGTCCGGGTAGCCATTTGATTAACTGTTCAGCAGTCTTTTGGCTTAGCCGCTCCGGTGCCTTTTGGTCCCAGACTTGGTGCTCTGGTACCGCTTTTTAATTTTTTAATTTTACCTTTATTTTACTAGGCAAGTCAGTTAAGAACAAATTCTTATTTTCAATGACGGCCTAGGAACAGTGGGTTAACTGCCTTGTTCAGGGGCAGAACGACAGATTTGTACCTTGTCAGCTCGGGGATTTGATCCAGCAACCTTTCGGTTACGGGCCCAACACTCTAACCACTGGGCTACCTGCCGCCCCATAGGCTTGCTGTGCAGTTGCAGAGAGAACAGTCTATGACTTGGGTGGCTGGAGTCTGACAATTTCTAGGGCCTTCCTCTAACACCGCCTGGTATAGAGGTCCTGGATGGTAGGGAGTTCGGCCCCAGTGATGTACCGGGCCATACACAATACTCTCTGTAGTTCCTTTCGGTCGGATGCTGAACAGTTGCCATATGAAGCAGTAATGCAGCCAGTCAAGATGCTCTCAATGGTGCAGCTGTAGAACTTTGAGGATCTGAAGGCCCATGTCAAATCTTTTCATCCTCTTCAAGGGGAAGAGGCATTGTCATGCCCTCTTCACAACTGTGTTTGTGTGCTTGGACCATGATAGGTCCTTAGTGATGTGGACGAGGAACGAAGATCTTGACCTTCTCCACTGCAGCCCCGATGTGAATGGGGGTGTGTTCGACCCTCCTTTATTTTATTTTTTATTTAACAAGTCTGTTAAGAACAAAATTCTCAGGAAGTCCAGGATCCATTTGCAGAGAGAGGTGTTCAGTCCCAGGGTCCTTAGCTTAGTGATGAGCACTATGGTGTTGAACACTGAGCTGCAATCAATGAACAGCATTCTCACCTAGGTATTCCTTTTGTCCAAGTGGGACTGGGCAGTGTGGAGTCCAATACAGATTGCATCATTTGTGGATCTGTTGGGGCAGTATGCGAATTGGAGGGGGTCCAGTGTTCCTGGTGTTGATGTGAGCCATGACCAGTATTTCAAAGCATTTCATGGCTACAGATGTGAGTGCTATGGGGTAATTTAGACAGTTTACCTTGGCACTCTTAGGCAGAGGGACTAAGGTGGTTTGCTTAAAACATGTAGATATTACAGACGGTCAGAGGTTGAAAATGTCAGAGAAGACACGTGCCAGCTGGTCAGTACATGCTCCAAGTACGCCTCCTGGTAATCTGCCTTGTGAATGTTAACCTGTTTAAAAGGTCTTACTTACATCGGCTACGGAGAGCGTGATCACACAGTCTTCTGGAACAGCTGATGCTCTCATGCATGCTTCAGTGTTGCTTGCCTCGAAGCATTTAGCTCGTCTAGTAGGCTCGCCTCACTGGGCAGCTCTCGGCTGGGATTCCCTTTGTACTATACTACCATTCAAAGGTTTGGGGTCACTTAGAAATGTCCTTGTTTTTTTTTAAAGAAAAAATGTTTTTTTGTACATTAAAATAACATCAAATTGATCAGAAATACAGTGTAGACATTGTTAATATTGTAAATGACAATTGTAGCTGGCTTTTTCTTTGCAACTCTGCCTAGAAGGCCAGCATCCCGAAGTCACCTCTTCACAGTTGACGTTGAGGCAGACAGA
This sequence comes from Thymallus thymallus, assembly GCA_023634145.1. Classification (NCBI taxonomy): domain Eukaryota; kingdom Metazoa; phylum Chordata; class Actinopteri; order Salmoniformes; family Salmonidae; genus Thymallus; species Thymallus thymallus. Next base: position 27,790,152 of record CM042391.1, on the reverse strand, counting down.
CATACTTCAGACATAAGACATTTCTTCATCAAGCAGCTACGAAAAAACACAGGGCAGGTGCAAAATGCCAGAACGAAAATACACAAAAGGTACACAATACATAGTGCGGCAGTATGAAAAAGTATAAAAATACAAAAGTTTGAAGTACTATTTAATGAAGCTGCCATTTGATGACTTGTGACGCATTGTTTCACAAACTAGACAATGTACTTGTCCTCTTGCTCAGTTGTGCACCGGGGCCTCCCACTCCTCTTTCTATTCTGGTTAGAGACAGTTTGCGCTGTTCTGTGAAGGGAGTAGTACACAGCGTTGTACGAGATCTTCAGTTTCTCGCATGGAATAGCCTTCATTTCTCAGAACAAGAATAGACTGACGAGTTTCAGAAGAAAGTTATTTGTTTCTGGCCATTTTGAGCCTGTAATCAAACCCACAAATGCTGATGCTCCAGATACTCAACTAATCTAAAGGCCAGTTCTATTGCTTCTTTAAAAATCAGCACAACAGTTTACAGCTGTGCTAACATAATTGCTAAATGGTTTTCTAATGATCAATTAGCCTTTTAAAATGATAAACTTGGATTAGCGAACACAACGTGCCATTGGAACACAGGAGTGATGGTTGCTGATAATGGGCCTCTGTACGCCTATGTAATATTCCATTACAAATCTGCTGTTTCCAGCTACAATAGTCATTTACAACATTAACAATGTCTACACTGTATTTCTGATCAATTTGATGTTATTTTAAATGGATTAAAAAAAAATGCTTTTCTTTAAAAAACAAGGAAAATTCTAAGTGACCCCAAACTTTTGAACGGTAGTGTATATTGCCCATGTCCTTGTTCAGCCATGACTGAGAAGCATAGGATATTACAGTTCTTAATGTCCCGTTGATAGGATAGTCTCGAACGGAGCTCATCCAGGTTTATTCTCCAGCGTTTGCACATTCGCCAGCCTCTATAGAGCCATTTTCTCCTTCTTCAAGTGTCAGGGATTTGGGCCTGGTTCGGGATAATCAATGTCTTTCACCTACAACTCACTGAAGTAGCAGTCCTCTTCCAAATCAAGGTTAGTGATAGCTGTTCTGATGTCCAGAAGCTCTTTTCGGTCAAAGGAAACGATGGCGGAAACATGTTAAGAACAGCGGCAAAAAAATAAAATTGTACAATTGGTCAGGACCCCGTAAACCGGCCACCATTCTCCAATGTAAATACATAGTATAAACGATTACAGTAGACTCCTTCACCAGCCATCTGAAGAAAGTTAGCAGTGTGAAATTATGGTTATAGTCTTACAGGACTTGGAGGCTGCAGTCTGTGAGGATGGGATCTGAACGCTGAAGCGCTGCCCCGACAGTGACACTGGCGTCCCCACTTTGGTCGTGACTGAGGTAGTGCCTGGAAACATGCAGGAAGGAAGGAGTAAATGTTTTTGTAATGAAACAGAAAATACAGCAGATATGATAGCAACAGAGCCGCACACCAGGAAGCAAACCCACATCCCAATGTCAAATATAAGGACTTGTGTGTTAGAAAAACATGAAATACAATGACGAGGTATGAGTGAATAGGTAGATTGCACGAAAGGGTCCCTCACCAAGGGTAGGCGTGCTGGGCCTGCTAGACACAGCTCCTATACTGAGGCGAGGCACAGTTATTCTCCCTGCAGATGAAGACACCTGCACAGAAGAGGAACAGTCAGAAGGATTCACAAAAGAGAACAGAAAGGAATAGAATACATTAAACATTGATTGCAAGTGCAGTAAAATCTGCAACGCAGAACATGAGGCTACCTTTTTCTGTATGGACTTAAGCCTGTAGTTAGGAGCAGTAAGACAGTAACGGTCTGGGGGCAGGCGGGGCCCAGTGTATGGCTTAATCAAGGGCAGAGGGGTCTGGTTCTTCTGTCTAGCTACGTCCAGCAGGAACTACGCAAAGACAAAATAGTCAGGAGTTAGTCTGGATAATCTGAATAGGGTAATATGTCTTGTCTGTCTTTGCAATGCTATTCAATTTTACATCTCGTGGCGGTGGGGAGGTGAAGGACTGGTCCATTCGACACTGGATCGCCAGTCTAATGTCATCAGCATCCACATTGTTCTTCTTGGCATGTGTTGCATAGATTTTGGCATCCTCGATAATAGTTGTCACATATCCTGTAAAATCAAATGAGATTCAATGACAGCCGTTCATTGTCTCGAAACATGTGTCTTGTAACTACTAACATGCACTATTGCACACTGAGCATAACTAACATGGGAGAGTTGAATGTATACTTACTGTAGGTAAATTCCAGCATTTGATTAATCACTCTGGGCTCATACTCTGTTATCCCCATGTCTTTGAGGATTTGGATCATAACCTTCGCAAAGGAAACATATGAGTACATAAGAAGCAAGAAATGCATGGACAAACATGGAGTAGAGTAACATTTTCAGGGGTTTCATGTGTTGTCATCAACTGCACTAGCTAGTTACAACAATACAATCAGCATCTGGCGTTAGCTTGTCCTGCTAACTAACAAGCTAGCTAGCTACGATTCTCAATACATAGTAGGCAAGTAGATGCCATTACACAAAAACAAACGTTAAAATTATATGGAGTTATATTGCTGGACAGCTACTCTACAAATGCACATTTAAAATGAACAGCGTCTGTTCTCCTAGTTCTAACGTTACCTAGCTGACAAAGAAATAACCAGCTAGGTAAGTTACCTAGCTAGTTACCGTACGCCGGTAGCTAGCTAACGTTAGCGAGCTCGCTAGATAGCGAACTTTGACACAACCCTGCAAAAATCTAACTAGAGACTGTAATTCAGCTGTCACAATATACACATATCTAGCTAAACAGTCATCAGCACTGTAGCTAAATGGATGAGCGTATTACATTCAACACATGGTACATTAGACTGTTTACTCCTACCTGTGCATCTTTAGGTACAGTTTTTGGAGAAGCCATTGTCACGTCTGACCCTTTCACAGCGCATCCACTTCCGCACAGGCGCACTAAAGCGCCAATAAATGTGCATAGTACCCCCACCCACTGGTTCGCAGTATCTATGACACTTGTACCTTTATTGTATATTATTTGGTGGCTTTTGCAAGAGAAACCTACACATTCACTGTACATGCATGACTCTAATAAAATATATCGATAGCTATTTTCCATGTTGCAAAAACACAACTCTAGTTGTGGTGAAATTGAAAGTGCAATAACTAAGTCCATCTAACTAGGTGGCGCTGTGAAACTTGAGGTTGGTTTTGCTGCCGCCGGTCAACAATCATCAAATACGAATTGACGCGTAAACAAACGACGACTAGCTAGCTAGCTAGATACAAATAATTGTATACCTATCTTCTTGGAGTTTACTTTTCTGTTATGATGTGTATATAAAGGTTGAGAGTCAACGTAGGGATGTTGGTATTTTGCATTATCAAGTAGCTAAGCGAGCATCCTGTAGGAAAGCAAAAGTCCACACCATACTCATTTACGTGGTTAAGACTAGTCACGATTCCTAGAGTAGTTTGCTATTTGGCTGCTGGTATGTAAATCTCTTGAATACTGAAAAACATTTGAAATGCTGTTGTTTGACAGTCAGAGCCCACAGTAGGTTTGTTGATGTCATGGTCGTTATAGTTGGACCTAACTTAGGTTGATGTTCCCGACTAACATGCATTGTTTTTTATTTCCCTCTAGGAAGATGATATCCCAGGTGTTCATCTTGTCCTCCAAAGGGGATCACCTCATCTACAAAGACTGTATCCTACATCATATCTTACCCTTCCCTCTTACACTTCAGGCATTTCTCCCAGTGGAAATGCTGTGAATAATGAATGCCCTTAACCCTGAGTTGTCAGTCCGCGGTGAAGCTGGAAGCGATGCTGTCAACAAATTCTATGAGATGGTCACTGCATTGACTGGTGACCAGCCTCCAGTGGTTATGGTAAGTTGGATGGTTTGCATGGTGTGGGTTTTGATCAGCCCTGTATTATGGTATAATCATAGTTTCAAACAGTAATGTGATTTCCCTCCATGGTTTCCCACAGAAACATAAGGATCTGCATTTTGTTCACATCAGACAGGGAGGGCTCTATTGGGTTGCCACAACAAAAGCTGATGCTTCTCCCTTCACCATCATCGAGTTCCTAAATAGGTAATTGTGTCTGTAATGAATGAATTCTACAAGTAGTTTTCCGTGTGTATTTAATATCTAATTTGGTGTGCATCAGTCTCTCCACAACAACCTGATTTACAGGTTGGCCTCTACAGGTGTACAATATGTAAGTGTGTTTGTGTGTATTGATGTTTTGCTTACTGTGTGTGTCACAGATTAACAGCCCTTGTTAAGGATTACTGTGGTTGTCTGTCAGAGAAGTCTGTCCGGATGAACTTTGCTCTCATATATGAGCTGTTGGATGAGGTAGTGGTGAGTGTCCCCTCTATCTTCTTGCATCCGTCTTTAAGCCGTTTTGAGCTCCATTCCTCATTATTCCCACTCTCATCTATTTTCCTCCCTCTCTCTCGTCCCTCCTTTCTTTCCCTTTATCCTCATCAGGACTTTGGTTACATCCAGACAACCTCTACTGATATCCTGAAGAACTTCATCCAGACTGAGGCGGTCAGTTCCAAACCCTTCAGCCTGTTTGACCTCAGTAACGTGGGGCTGGTAAGACACTGTCTTATTATCTGTTATATTAGACTGTTATATTATCAAATCAATTCTCTAGGTTGAATTATTATGTGATTAAACTAACCATATAAACATTAGTTAACTAGGAAGTCGGGACACCATGGAATAATGTTTGTTTAAAGAGTTGCTATCTCCTGAATTTAACTCTCTTCAGATTATTTTATATCTTATCATAACAGTCACTTAATGAATTTTACCTCGCTCAGTCTTATTCTTGAACATCGTAATTTCTTGTAGTCTGCACAAACCCAGAATTTACTATGAATCATCCATACACAAATTGGCTCAATTATTTATTTACTAGCTAATTAAACAATTACAGAGTTTACAAAACATCCTAACATTATACAGTAAATACCGTACCTATAGGACTTAACAAAACATTTTGGTTATAATACGATAGATTCAGAGAGGGAGGGGGGTTTGGAAGGAAGACAAAGGAATTGGAATCGGACATGGGAAGCTACGCTCACGTAAATACAAAATCTTATGCACTTTAACAATCGCTCGTTCGGAAAAAGGAATGCAATTTATATATTTACGATTGAGCTGGGCTTCGATAGCTGAGGTGGTGATGTAAGGTTCTGGTTTGCCCAGTATAGTTCGCCATTGTCCTTTGTAGAGTCTTCCGGGTCGTCGTGGTGTGAGAGGTTAATCTTACTTTGTAGATGCTTCCGTGTCGGTCAGTGTTCTCGTTACTAGACTTGCACACATGTTCAGCTGCAGACTGATATAGGCTGTAGTCTAGGATTCGCTCCTTCTTTAGTGATCAATAGCTCAGAGTTCATACCATTTCAAACGTGTAGACAAGCTCTCACATTTTCTGGACTGTAGAGTTGTAGTTTAAACCATTTGCAAACTTAGCTTACACCCTGTGTGGTCTGTAGAGTGGTAGCCATTTCAGCGTGAGACTAAGTCCACACATTCCTGAAACTGGAGTGACTTTCGTCACAGGGGCTTTTATACTTGAGTATAAAAGGGGTTGGTTAATAATTTCCACCAATGTCTGTGTTTACTTGGGAGTGGCCACTGACTGGACACAAGTTACCACAAAACAAACCATTTTCATTTTAGAAGACTAAATCACAGACAAAAGTATTCTTATACTTAGTTATATATTTTATACAACATTCAGATGCAAGCATCATAATTGAGGAACCTGTATAAACAGAGTTAGGATAATGTGGTTATACTTTCTTTCATTACACAAAAATGAAACAAAGTCTACTTCACTGACCGTTTCCACATTCTAAAAAATATAAATATTGTCATATTTATCCATGATTTGGATGTTGGAGTGTTGGCCGGGGAATCTATTGTTCTACTAAGAGATTATTTCTCAATACTGCATGGTCCTGGAAGAGGTGTCTCTGCCAGGAATTTATGACCTGTTGTAAAGTCTTAAAACTGCCCCCCTCCCCTCCTAACAAGAGAGAGAGGGGGGGGGGGGGGGTTGTTCACATCTCTGCCTAGCCAATTCACTGAAAGGGCTAGCGTCATGACATCACCAATGCATGGTCACAATCACAATGACTCTTGGGGCTGCCCTGAAAATAATAATTTCTAACATTTCCCGGTTATCAGCTTTTTAACAATAACATGTTAAGCCCTACTTACTCTGCTTTTTTATTCCCTCCTGGTCAGTTTGGAGCAGACACCCAGCAGAATAAAGTGGCCCCCAGTGCAGCTGCCACACGGCCCATCATGTCCAGTCCGGGAGAACAGGTAAAGAATGTGTCTACTGCTGGATGTTATGGGCTAACCCTAGGTGCTAGTGTGTTGATCGATGAAGATGTACAGGTATGAATTCTTTGAATATGTACAGTACCAGTCAAAAGTTTGGACATACCTACTCATTCAAGGGTTTTTCTTTATTTTTACCATTTTCTACATTGTAGAATAGTAGTGAAGACATCAAAACTAAGAAATAACACATATGGAATCATGTAGTAAGCAAAAAAGTGTTAAACAAATCAAAATATATTTTAGATTCTTCAAAGTAGCCAACCTTTGCCTTGATGACAGCTTTGCACAATCTGCTGAGCACTTGTTGGCTGCTTTTCCTTCACTCTGCGGTCCAACTCATCCCAAACCATCTCAATTTGGTTGAGGTCGGGGGATTGTGGAGGCCAGGTCATCTGATGCAGCACTCCATCATTCTCCTTCTTGACAAACAAATTATATTCCCACTAAGTGCAAACCAGAGGGGATGGCGTATCCCTGCAGAATGCTGTAGTAGCCATACTGATTAAGTGTGCCTTGAATTCTAAATAAATCACATACAGTGTCAACAGCAAACCACCATCACGCCTCCTCCATGCTTCACGATGGGAACCACACATGCAGAGATCATGCGTTCACCTACTCTGTGTCTCACAAAGACACGGTGGTTGGAACCAAACATCTCAAATTTGGACTCATCAGACCAAAGGACAGATTTCCACCAAGTCTCTTCTTATAATTGGTGTCCTTTAGTAGTGGTTTCTTTGCAGCAATTGAGATGCATTTATTTTGGAAGCAATTTCTGAGGCTGGTAACTTTAATGAAGTTATTCTTGTTAAATAAAGGTTAAATATTTTTTTTATTTTTTTTATCCTCTGCAGCAGAGGTAACACTTCTTTCCTGTGGCAGTCCTCATGTGAGACCGTTTCATCATTGCTCTTGATGATTTTTGAGACTGCACTTGAAGAAACGTTAAAAGTTCTTTAAATTTTCCGTATTGACTGACCTTCATGTCTTAAAGTAATTATGGACTGTCGTTTCTCTTTGCTTATTTGAGCTGTTCTTGCCATAATATGGACTTTTACCAAATAGGGCTATCTTCTGTATACCACCCCTACCTTGTCACAACACAACTCAAACGCATTAAGAAGGAAAGAAATTCCACAAATTAACAAGGCACACCTATAATTGAAGTGTATTCCAGGTGACTACCTCATGAAGCTGGTTGAGAGAATGCCAAGAGTGTGCAAAGCTATCATCAAGGCAAAGGGTGACTACTTTGAAGAATCTCAAATATAAAATATATTTTGATTTGTTTAACACTTTTGGTTACTACATGATTCCATACATGTTATATCATAGTTTTGATGTCTTCACTACTATTCTACAGTGTAGAAAATAGTAAAAATAAAGAAAAACCATTGAATGAGTAGGTGTGTCCAACCTTTTGACCGTTAGTGTATGTATTCAACACCCTGTGTTTTCCCTTCTGTCTTCAGGGAGGCAAAAACGAGATATTTGTGGATGTGATTGAAAGGATGTCTGTAGTCATTGGTGCCAATGTAAGTATCACTGATTGCATGGTGGAGCCATGCATATGATTGGTGTCTCTTCCTTAAAGGGCAACTCCTTCTACATATGTGAAAATGGCACGTTTTATGGTCTGAAGAAGAATAGTGCGGGTACATTGCGGGTAGGCCAGTCTACATGGTGAGATTATTATGTATAAGAGCGAGAATATTTTATTTGTTAAGCATTGATCATCATGTCACCAGAATAAGACCCTCAATGTTTATTGGAAAGGAGCATCAAGATCACAGTGCACTTTCCCCACCCTGTGAAGTTCATCTTAAATTATTTAATCTATAACCTAATAAACTGCATGGTTTCCTGAGTCGTAGTGGGAGGACCACACACCAAATATCATCACGTGACTCCAAGTTTATTTTGATATATATATATTTTTTTAACCAGGTAGGTCAGTTGAGAACAAGTTCTCATTTGCAACTGCGACCTGGCCAAGACAAAGCAAAGCAGTGCGACAAAAACAACACAGAGTTACACAGTAAACAAACATAGTCAAAAACACAATAGAAAATCTATATACAGAGTGCAAAATGTAGTGCAAAATGCAGTAAGGTTAGGAGGTAGGACAATAAATAGACCATAGTGGTGATATAAATTACAGATTATCATCATTAACACAGGAATGAAGGATGTGCAAATTATGATGTGCAAATAGAGATACTGGAGTGCAAGATTAGCGAAAATAACAAGAATATGGGGATGAGGTAGTAGTGTGGGCTATTTACAGAAGGGCTATATACAGGTGCAGTGATCGATAAGCAATATATGATGGTTATTATATCAATATTTGCACATAAAGGAGTTTCCACCATAATTTCTCGCAAAAAAACGGAAAAATAACAAACCAATTATATGTCGGCATTTATAGAATTGTGCTGATGCGTCCTGTTTCTATCACAGCTGTCATTACTTTTTTTATACGATATACTTACATATTAACTGTGGATGGAAATGTTGTTAGTGACATCACAGGGTAGGATTACAAGTTTTAAAATAGTGTGTTTCTAACCAGAGGGTGGGTATGTTCTTGCTCCCCAAGTCACCGCGAATCTCTTAGTATTTGAAAATCCCTGTTTTTAAAATGTTTTTAATTTCTGATGAGGTCATCGGGTAGAACTTAACATATTTTTTTTCTACAAAACGTAGAAATGCACCGTTTTCACATATGTACAGTATGAACTGGCTTGGTGCTGGAGATGGAGGTGCTTGAAAAGTGGAGGACTTGCCCTTTAAATTATACTTCCTTATTGTCCTTTCCATTTCACTCTCTGCCGCAAAGCATTTAAATTTGATACTTATGTTTTAAACTGTACCAGACCATAAATATAATTTAAGGTTTTATATGCTGAATGATTTTGCTGAATGATCATAAACTGAATAAATTCCCTCACTGTTCTCCAGGGAGTTTTGATGAAGGCAGACATTGAGGGAGAGATCAGAGTGAAGTGTTACATGCCAAGCTGCTTAGGTGAGCTTTCGTGTTTCAAGTCTTCATTTTGAATGATAAGCTGCCAGAGGAGGCACGGTAAATAGAGGGCAAGTACAAGCCCAAATTCCTCCATGCCTAACTATTTTTATATTTTCAAATTCTCCTCACTTTCTTTCCCTTTCCACCTCTTCTCTGTTCCTCACCCTGTCCATAGAGATGCGGATTGGACTGAATGAAGAGTTCAGCATAGGAAAGTCCCAGCTGAGCGGTTGGTACCCTCCCTTTGCAAATACTACATCCTTCACAGGCTAGATAAGTCAATTATATAAGATCGGCGGAGTCACTGTGCTGACTGTATGGGTGACCTGAATGATTACTACATTTCCTGCAAAATCCTGCACTAGATGAATGAGGCCGTTGTATCAGGTCCCGTGTAGCTCAGTTGGCAGAGCATGGCGCTTGGAACACCAGGGTTGTGGGTTCGATTCCCACGGGGGATCAGGACAAAGAAAGTATGAAAATGTATGCAATCACTACTGTAAGTCTCTCTGGATAAGAGCGTCTGCTTAATGACTTAAATGTAAATGTATTAAAACATATGATTCCCTGACACAGCTGGACATTATTGACCTTTAGTTGTACTGATATCCACAGTCACTATGGGCTGAATTCCCATAGATTCAGATCTGCACACATTATCGTTCAGCTCTCTCATTGACATCAAGGCAATACACAAACGTCTTATCTGCTTTTATTCAAATTAGGATTCTGCCCTATTCCTAACATCATGTCCCTTTCCCCACCCTCTCTCCACTAAGGCTATGGGGCAGCTGTTCGTGTGGATGAGTGCAGCTTCCACCAGGCTGTCAGGCTGGATGAGTTTGACACCTACAGAATCCTGAAAGTGTGTCCCAGCCAAGGAGAGGTGCTCATGGAATTTACAGAATCACAGGCACACACACAAACTCTACAGCAGGACTTGTATCTCACTGTTAAATAAACAAATGTATTCTCTCTCACAGTTTCTCACAAACGTTTTCGTTCTGTAGCAAACAGTGATGCAATACCAGTTGTGTGATGACCTGCCCACAGCCCCTCCATTCCGTCTTTTCCCTTCTTTAGAGCGGGACAGTGGTGGCAGGTACAGAACACCGTTCATTTATTTTGGGTAGAGAACCCTTTACCAGAACCATCTAAAAATATGTAGGACACACAGATTTCACTTACTTTTACTCATGATGAATACAGTAATTTTAGCTTCCCCATTTTACTAACATGAGTGTTGGGAAATCAAGTCTTTAATCATCCCAACCACCACCCTCAACACACACTTGCTCTTTCCCCATAGGTTGTTGATGTACCTGAAGCTGCGGTGTGACCTGCCCCCAAAGAGGTCAGTTCTCCTAACAGGAAATGCTGATTTCCTGAATGTTGAGAATGTAGAGTTTGCATGTAGCATATGTGGTAGTCATTGAACACTTTATAATTTTTTATGATGCACATTATAATAGTTTAACATATGATAATGTAGTCTGCCAGTGTGATTGTCCTTGCCTGTTCTGACTGGGCTGCAACGTAGGTCCCTCTGTCACTGAAGCAATCTCTTCTCTTACAGCGCTGCTATTAATGTTTCTATTACAATACCGGTACCCAAGGGCTCGCTTCGGTGAGGAAAAACTCCTTTCTCTATCTCATGTTCCCTCCATCTTTTGCTTAGTCTCCCCCCCCAAAAAAAAGTACGTAGCAAGCTCCCTCTTTCCCCCTCTTCTCACCCCCTTTTTTCTCCAGTCTCTCTCAGGAGTTGAGCAGCCCGGACCAGAGCGCTGAGCTGCAGCCAAAAAACAAGGCTGTCCATTGGGAGATCCCTCGCTTCCCTGGGGGCGCCCAGCTCTCCGCCCTGTTCAAGGTGACTAAACACGATCAGCACAACAATGGGAATCATGGACGTAGCAGATACTGGTAGTCTGGGGGTATAATAGGTCAGTTTCAATTATAATTATGTCAGGAAATCAGGAACTTATCAAATCAGCACAATTGTTTGCTGTAGATCAGATCGTTAGGTGTAGATCAGGTTCTCAAAATACAAAACTTTGCAAGTGCATTATGACCCTAATTTGATCAAAACCCCTGAGCTGACACGGTAAAAATCTGTCGTTCTTCCCCTGAACAAGGCAGTTAACCCACTTCAATCGGTAGGCCGTCATTGTAAATAAGAATTTGTTCTTAACTGGCTTGCCTAGTTAAATAAAGGTTAAATAAAAATAGTAGATTGGTAATAAAATAGACAACTTTGTATATGATTGACCATTTCCTCTCTCTCTATACATTCAGCTGGAGGTCCCTGGCCTTAGCGCTGCCTCGTTACAGGAAGTGGGACCGGTAAGTCTGAGCTTTGAGCTGCCGAAGTACACCTGCACAGGACTGCAAATTAGATTCCTCCGCCTGTCCCCGATACAGCCTGGACCATCGCAACGCTGGGTCCGCTACGTGACCCATTCAGACTCGTATACCATCCGTATCTGAGACGGACATACAGCACACACCATTGGTCACTCAGACTCTGGCTTAATCTCAATACAGATGTGAACCCTGATCTTGACTGCCTGAAAAAGTCAAGGGACTTTTGTATCAAATGTTTATTCTGTGTATTCTGTATACGGTGGAGGGATCCAATACAAATGTATCTACTACATCAAAAAGCTACCCCTACATTTCATTATTGTCATTATATTATGTCATATGGGAAATCATGCAGGAAAATCTATGAATGTGCGTAGAAACATATTCAATTTTTTATATATGAAAAATAACATTACAATTTTATAATTATTACTAACAGATTGAAAGAATTTTGGCCAAGGGATCCGTGGAATAATATCATTAATCTACAATTTATTTAGGGTGAACAATTTACACTACAGGACAAAGAGTATGCAAACACCTGCTCGTCGAACATCTCATTCCAGAAATCATGGGCATTTAATATGGAGTTGGTCCCCCCTTTGCTGCTATAACAGCCTCCACTCTTCTGGGAAGCCTTTCCCTAGATGTTGGAACATTGCTGCAGGGACTTGCTTCCATTCAGCCACGAGAGAATTAGTGAGGTCGGGCACTGATGTTGGACGATTAGGCCTGGCTCGCAGTCTGCGTTCCAATTCATCCCAAAGGTGTTCGATCGGCTTGATGTCACAGCTCTGTGCAGGCCAGTCAAGTTCTTCCACACCGATCTCGACAAACCATTTCTGAATGGAACTCGCTTTGTGCACGGGGGCATTGTCATGCTGAAACAGGAAAGGGCCTTCCTCAAACTGTTGGCACAAAGCTGGAAGCACATAATCATCTCGAATGTCATTGTATGCTGTAGCATTAGTATTTAGCTTCACTCGAACTACTCAGCCAAAACAGCCCCAGACCATTGTCTCCTCCACCAAACTTTACAGTTGGCACTATGCATTCGGACATCCGCCAAACCCAGATTTGTCCATGATTCATCATTCCAGAAAACATGTTTCCACTGCTCCAGAGTCCAATGGTGGCGATCTTTACACCACTAGTTTCCACTTCACAATAACAGCACTTACAGTTGACCGGGGCAGACATTTGACAAACTGACTTGTTGGAAAGGTGGCAGCCTATGATGGTGCCATGTTGAAAGTCACTGAGCTCTTCAGTAAGGCCATTGTTTGTCTATGGAGATTGCATGGCTGTGTGCTTGATTTTATACACCTGTCAGCAACAGTTGTGGCTGAAATAGCCAAATCCACTAATTTTAAGGCGTGTCCACATACCTTTTGTGTATATACAATACTAGTCAAAAGTTCAGATACACCTACTCATTCCAGGGTTTTTTCTTTATTTGTAGTATTTTATACATTGTACAATAATAGTGAAAGAATCAAACCTATGATATAACACATGGAATCACAAGCACTACACCTGCTAAACACGTGTATGTGACCAATACAATTTGATTTGATGTAGTAACCAAAAAAGTGTTATACAAATCAAAACATTAGATTTTTGGAATGCATTTCAATTACCAGGTGGGCCTTAAAAGTTAATGCGTAATTTATTTCCTTAATGCATTTGAGACATCAGTTGTGTTGTGACAAGGTATAGGTGGTATACAGAAGATAGCCCTATTTGGTAAAAGACAAAGTACATATTACGGCAAGAACAGCTCAAATAAGCAAAGAGAAACGACAGTCCATTACTTTAAGACATGAAGGTCATTCAAGAACTTTGAACGTTTCTTCAAGTGCAGTCGCAAAAACCATCAAGCATTATGATGAACCTGGCTCTCATGAGGACCGCCACAGGAATGGAAGACCCAGAGTTACCTCTGGTGCAGAGGATAAGTTCATTAGAGTTACCAGCCTCAGAAATTGCAGCCCCATAAATTCTTCACATAGTTCAAGTAATAGACAGTCTCCTCTGAACAGTTGATGTTGAAATGTGTGAATCATGCCTTCATGGTCGAATTGCTGCAAAGAAACCACTACTAAAAGGACACCAATAATAAGAGACTTTCTTGGGCCTAGAAACAAAAGCAATGGACATTAGACCGGTAGAAATGTGTCCTTTGGTCTGATGAGTCCAAATTTGAGATTTTTGGTTCCACAATCCTCCGACCTCAACCAAATTGAGATGGTTTGTGATGAGTCGGACCGCAGAGTGAAGGAAAAGCAGCCAGCAAGTGCTCAGCATATGTGGGAACTCCTTCAAGACCGTTGGAAATGCATTCCAGGTGAAGCTGGTTGAGATAATGCCAAGAGTGTGCAAAGGGCGGCTATTTGAAGAATCTCAAATATATTTTGATTTGTTTAACACTTTTTGGGTTACTACATGATTCCATGTGTGTTATTTCATAGTTTTGATGTCTTCATTACTCTACAATGTATAAAATAATAAAAAATAAAGAAAAACCCTTGAATGAATAACTGTTCTAAAACACAAAACGTTTTGGGTGAAAGTCCCATTTATTGTGCATTCAAAATATTAATTACTCCAATACAAATATAAAAATATAAAAAGGTGCAGAGGTCAAATCTATGAGCATGTTCTGTGATAATATATGTGTGTGTACTGTGTAGAATTATTATGTGTAAATACACACACATTCATGTAGCCTATATATGTAAGGAATAATTGCATTTATATACTGTATATACATTTATATGATTTATATTATATATAAATATTTTATATATAAATATAACCAATTTTTCTTAAATATATACATGATTGTGTGTGTTTTTATACATAATAATTCTACACAGTACACATGTCCCATACTTTCATGATGGCTCTTCAGAGATGCTGATGCTTTCCGCCAGTTGTTAAATCCGTTGCTGCTGCTGGTAAATGTTGGCTCTACATGAAATCCGTGCCCTCGTTTCAGAAAATGCCTACACGCAAAACAAAATGCGGCATCTTTGACCACGCTGTATTCTAGCCATGAATACTGATCCATCCAACTTTTGTTAAAACTTCTCTGCTGATTCCCAAATTGTCGTGTAGGGTATTTTTGAAGGACTGGCCTTCTTGGGCCCTCTTGAGGATGGTTGCTAATATCAGCTGCAGGACAAACCGTAACGTTAGCATCCTCAATGGAAACCGCCGCCGGGGATTCTCCTCCGTCTTCAAGTTCATCCCCAGGATTTTCTTGTTCCTGGGGCTCTGTGATGACGAGTGGTGGTGTGTCTGCACCTTCACAATCTCGTTTATCTTTTATCTTTTCAGGGTGTGACTCAGAACGTGGTCGTTTAGGGAGCAAAAAACGATCCATAGCGAGTTTTAGCTAAGTAAAATACACAATCAAAAACAAGCTGAAATGCGTTAAGGTCAAAGGTTCGGCGGGGGCTGCGCCCATTGGCCAAAGAAGATCACCTGTTTCGGCCTCATGTTATTATAGACTAAAATATATATATTCAATTATTATTTGATTCCTATTTTAAAAACATGAAAAAGTATATTCAAACATGACATTAAAATATAAATATAAAAAATTTCAGACATTTCTTGGGGGTGCTGGGCAGGTGCTATGGCTATAATAGGGGGAGCTGCAGCACCACCTAGCTCCCCCCTGGCGCCGCCACTGCTGGGGACAAGAGATGGAGTACAGGGGAAATAAAGGAGGTGGTGAGGGATACATGTAAAAAGCTTTTTAATTAATAGTTTCATAACTTCAACTAATAATATACTACAATCACTGTATCCCATTTATGTTTTGTCGACACTGACAGAGACAGGCAGGCAGACAGTCAAGCAGACAAAGGTATACAGCCAGCCAGCCAGACATAAAAGTAACCCACCCTTGCAATAATGTGGACAGTACAAGCAAGCAAAATAGCATCTGGTTAGCATCACGTTAGCTACCGATTTAGCTAACGATGTAACTACGGTAGTTAGCCTTGTTTACTTAGCTAATCAAGCTTACATTAGCTAACGTTGTTGATTATGTCGGTCTAAAACACAGTGCCTTCGGAGTGTTCAGACCCCTGGACTTTTTCCACATTTTGTTACATTACAGCATTATTCTAAAAAATATTTAATCTTTTTTTTTTTCATCAATCTTCACAAGATACCCAATAATGACAAAGCAACGTTTTTAGAAATGTTTTCAAATGTATTAACGTATTATCAATTAAATTAAGTATTCATTAAGTATTAACATTTACATAAGTAGCCTATTCAGACACTTTACTCGGTGCTTTGTTGAAGCACCTTTGGCAGTGATTATAGCCTCGAGTCTTCTTGGGTGTGGCGCTGCAAGCTTGGCACACCTGTATTTAGAGCAGTGGTCACCAAACTTTTTAGGCCCAAGATCACCTTTTCATTCAAAATGTGAGCCGAGATCTACCATCGCAAAAAACACTAGAAATATAAAAAATGTCATCTTTACATTTATTTTCATATTAAAACAATCACAATTCTTCTGTCTGCGCATGAACATTGACATACTTAATACAAACGCACGACACAAGAGAGTAAGTGCAACAGTATTACCTAACTAAGCTCACTAACAGGCTCAGCACACACACACACTCAGCACACTCACAGCAAAAGTATACAATTTTAACAAAGAAAGAGCAGTAACAGCACTATAACTATGTTCAGTAACAGGCTCAACACACAAACACACAATAACACTAGTTCCTGTTAAATTAGGACTGCACATAGCCACAATGCTTTTTGAACAGTAAAAATAATGTATTTGTGTTTGTTACAAACACTCTGCTCAATTACAGGATTCATACATACAAGTAATGCACTATAGTCTTGAATTGTAATAATTTGGCTGTTAAAAAATATGTCGCAATGGGCGCAGTGTCTCTCTCTCTCTGTTTCTCAATGTGATGGTGTGACTGCACACTATCTGCAAGTTTGTTGTAGTCTGGCTCGCAGTTTGACACGGCCAGTCTAATGCAGTCTGTCAGATGTGCATCAGTAAGGCGAGATCGGTATTTGGACTTGATATTTTCATCTGGGAAAAGGCCATCTCACAGAGTTGTGTAGATCCAAAAAAGGCCTACACCTTAATTGCGCAGGTTGGAAGGAGTGCATACTTCTCTCTAGTCCCCAAAAGTCCTTGTCTCTCAATCTAGCTTTCAACTCAATGTCACTTTGTAAATCAATTATCTCCATGTCAACTCCGTGAACGCACACTAAGCATTGCGGGTGCCCCGTCAGTTGTTATTGACACTAATTTCTGAATTGGAATGTTTTTCTCACTCACATATTTTTTGAATTTGTTGTACACATCCTGGCCCCTTGTTCTCTCTTTCGTTGGAATCAGAGTGAGAAAGTCCTCCGTTGTGGAATCCTGGAAAGCCATCCGAACAAACACAATCAGCTGGGATGTGTCTGTAATATTTGTGGACTTGTCAAATTGAAGAGAAAAGCATTCACATAGCGATAAGTCTTCAAGCACTTGTTGGGAAATATCCTCAGACAGCATCACAACTCTTCTGGCTACAGTAGATGCTCCAAGAGGTACGTCCATTATTGCTGCTTTAATGTCTTCTTTGTTTTTGAAGTCTGTGAATAACGTTTCCGCGGTGACAGTCATAGCTTCTTTGAACAACTCACCGTCAGTAAATGTTTTTTTGTGTTTAGCAATGATGTGGCTAACACGGAATGATGCCTCTTCGTAAAAAGTGTCTGCTGAAAAAACGCCTCGACTCGAAATACAGGTATACAGGTAATGCGATCGACTGTTTGGTGACCACTGATTTAGAGAGTTCTGCAGATCCTCTCAAGCTCTGTCAGCTTGAATGATGATGGACACTGCAGCCATTTTCAGGTCTCTCCAGAGATGTTCGATCGAATTCAAGTCCGGCCACTCAAGGACGTTCAGAGACTTGTCCCGAAATCACTCCTGCGTGGTCTTGGCTGTGTGCTTAGGGTTGTTGTCCTATTGGAAGGTGAACCGTCACCCCCAGTTTGAGGTCTTGAGGGTTCTGGAGCAGGATCTCTCTGTACTTTGCTCCGTTAATCTTTTCCTTGATCCTGACTAGTCTCCCAGTACCTGCCGCTGAAAAACATCCCCACAGGGATGGGGCCAGGTTTACTCCAGACGTGACGCTTGGCATTCAGGCCAAAGAGTTAAATCTTGGTTTCATCAGACCAGAGAATCTTGTTTCTCATGATATGAGAGTCTTTTTTGGGGGCCTTCAATGGTGCAGAAATGTGTTGGTACCCTTCCCCATATCTGTGCCTCAACACAATCCCGTCTCGGAGTTCTACGGACATTTCCTTCGACCTCATGGCTTGGTTTTTGCTCTGACAAACACTGTCAACTGTGGGACCTTACATAGACAGGTGTGTGCCTTTCCAAATGATGTTAATTCAATTGAATTTACCACAGGTGGACTCCAATCAAGCTGTAGAAACATCTCAAGGATGATCAATGGAAACAGGATGCATCTGAGCTCAACTTCGAGTCTCATAGCAAAGGATTCATATGTAAATAAGGTATTTTTTTTATATGTAATACATTTGTAAACATTTCTAAAAACCATTATGGGGTATTGTGTGTAGATTGATGAGGAAAAACATGAATTTAATACATTAAAAAAAAAGGCTGTAACATAACAAAATGTGTAAAAAGTCAAAGGGTCTGAATACTTTCCGAATGCAATTCAATCTGCAAAGCTCTAACGTTGCATCCCAAAAAGCACTAGTTTCCTACCACTTGCGTGTCCCCAAAAGCGCATCTTTGTCAACGCTACACGGATCGGAGGAGTTCCTGATTTTGCGGAAACGAAAAGGCACTGAAGCCAGCGCTAGAGAGCTTGCGAGGGTGGAGTAAAATACATCATAGAATTAACCGGAAAGAATCAACAGAAATATACACAGCTTTCTCTTTTGCCACTCATCTACCGAAAGCCTGCCGATGAGATGGGGGACAAAGCGGGCACCAGGTAAGCCAGGGCACCCCGCAATCTCGTATTTTCTCTGCCTTGTCAGTGTGTGTGTGTGTGTGTGTGTGATGAAGGCAAGAGAACAACGAGCTAGCTACGCGAGCATCTTAACATCACTTGAGACCAGCCTGTTCCCCTTGCATCAACATCAGATTGGTCCATAGTTACCAAGGCAAGAATAGCATCTAGCTATCTAATTAAACATTAGACAAATCGAGCATAGTCTAAGGATTTCGATAGCAGTGTTTGTGTTTTTATTAGCCAGACCCATATGTTTCCTAGTTAACTAACGTTAGCAGAGGTAGTTATCTACCTGAACTATTCACCTGAATATCCCTGTTTTACTGGCGACACCTTGATGGCGATAACATAATTTCTAGTTTAACTAGAAAGCTAGCTAGCTCCACTTCACTTGCAACAGTTTTAGTAAGTATGTTCTAGCTAGCTGCAGGGTGGGGTAAACTGTCTGATGATGGGACAACTCGTATACAACAACTAGGTAGCTCAAAATGAACGAATGAGCTGTTTTGATTCCTGGCTAATTAGCTATCTTGTGCTATATGTTTATGTGGCCCTCCTCGGTGACGTGTATTTGACGTACATTTTGCGCATAATCGCACAGTGTTATTTAATGCATAGATAAATATCCTGTATGTAACAAACAGGCACAACAAGTCTGTCCAGCTATTGATATCATGTGCCATATGCACGTGATTACTACTGTGTGCTGTCCATATCATGCCAGGGCAGTTTATGATGAAGCTATTCATACACTTGCCGGCCTGACACCTTTTGATCACTTCAAAGTATTTTGCTCTTCCTAATCAGCTGCTTGGATCAACATAAGTTGTACAGTCTGACTCTGAGCAGCTGTACTTCTTCCACTAGGTTATACTGGATCAATGTCCTCTGCAAGTAACTCATTAATTTGGAATATATTTGGAGAATGTGCAGCATGGCTCTCTACTGACATTTTTCATTGATTTTATTCCTTGGTTATTGTGCAGTGGACAGGGTCACTTTCATGTAAAAGGTTTGAAATAAACGGTCAGATTGGTGTTTAGGTTCAGTGTTTTGAGATAAAGGGTCAAGGTCCAGTTAATAGGTGTTTGTCTTGTGGTCTCTGAAGCGTCACCCTGATTGATGGTAGTAAGCAAGTGGCGTGGTGTGTTTGAGGGGTCAAGGGTGATGGCTAGTGAGGAGGTATAAAATGTATCACTGGCTCATAAATGAAGAGAGAGCAGAGCTCTAGGCCAATGAGATTCAACCTGAGCATGTGCGAGAAGACAAGACACCTTCACTCTGGGCCTGTGCTCTGGAGACCATGCCCTGTGTCCACTACACAGACTCACTCTAGTTAAATGATATCCCAAGTCAAACGTACTACCATATGCTGTTAGTGTGCGTATGTTCTCCATCCCTGGTGGGAAAGAATAAAGCATTCACCTTCCTCCCCTAGTCCTGCTCAGAAATGTAGTCCGTGGACATAGTAGTCAGTGGTCCCTCTTCATTCCCCTGTTGTTAATGAGTTGTTGCCTTGTCCTTATCAGTTAGTGGCTGTCACTGGGTGAAGGT
This sequence comes from Thymallus thymallus, assembly GCA_023634145.1. NCBI lineage: Eukaryota > Metazoa > Chordata > Actinopteri > Salmoniformes > Salmonidae > Thymallus > Thymallus thymallus. The sequence continues at coordinate 27,769,726 of CM042391.1, read as the reverse complement.
TCTATGCAAAGATAGCCTAGATATCCCATTTATGACAGGACTATAGTCGTTCAATGCTCGGCAGTTAATTTCATTTCCTCTTTCCTACTATATACATGCACACACTGTGTGTTACACCTCGCCACATTCCATGAACCTTTCACAAGTATGTGTGTTTGGGTAGCTAGGTTAGGTATTCATAGGGTGTGTGTGGGCCTAGTCTGTGATGATGAAAGTGCTTTTTGAGAATTTAGTTCGGAAACTTTTGTTGATCTACATGACAAGAATTCTTGACAAAAATTCTACATGCATGCTGCGATAGGCATAAAGACTACACACCGTATGTATCAATACTCCTCTGTAGATATTCCTTGTGAAATAAGGAAGGAGGGTTTTTTTCCTGTTGTGTTTGTGGCAGTCAGCAGCAGGAAATGGCCTATATTTGCTGGGAGAGAGTTTCCTGTCCAGATGCAGGATATTGGGTCTAACCCTACACCTCTGGGACATGATATAGGGCATTCTGGATGAACACCAGGGGCGTATTCATTAAGCCGATTCTGTTGCAAAATGTATCTTAAAAGGAAGCAAACGAAACGAGGAGAGACCTACCTGAATTTGTCCAGTAGAAACTCAAATTGTTTTGCAACTGTATGGACTAATGACTACACCCCAGAGGTGTGAAAATTAGACCCCATATGTTATAGGCTATATCTTCCTACTTGATCAAATTTTTCTTTCTTGCTTTCTCTTTCTCTTTCTATCTCCTGTGTACTTTTGTCAGAGTCTTCAAGAAGTCAAGCCCCAACTGCAAGGTAAAGGACATGAGTATTTCATTACTAGTTGTATCCTTTGATGGTTTGTGTTATTAATTGTGACACTTTCACATTTGTCAAAGTTCCTCTACTTCTCTTCCTTTCTGCAGGTCACAGTATACCTGGGAAAGAGAGACTTTGTGGATCACCTTGACCAGGTGGACCCAGTCGGTAAGTGCTGGACGATCAATGAGTTTATTGGTGAGAGCATCATGGGAATCAGAGAATCTCTCATAAAACGGCCTAATTGTATTGTTCGTAAACACTGTTTAATTTTGTCTAATCAAAACCTCCCTCTTTACATTTTCCTTTCTTACAGATGGTGTGATTCTAGTGGAGCCTGAGTATCTGAAAGACAGGAAAGGTATGAGTTGGCATCTTCCTCATACTCTCCACTGTTTTGGCTCCTCTATCAACCTCTTCTGATGTTCAAACCCCTTCCTCCCCAGTGTATGTGACTCTGACGTGTGCGTTCCGCTATGGCCGTGAGGACCTGGACGTGCTGGGCCTGTCCTTCCGGAAGGATCTGTACATCTCCACATTCCAGGCCTTCCCTCCAATCGCAGAGGAACGCAAAGCCAACAGCCGCCTGCAGGAGAGACTACTGAAGAAACTGGGCCAGCAGGCACACCCCTTCTACTTCACTGTGAGTCAAGTAGACACACACAACCACACATACACATGAACATACATATACTTTGAGCCTGTAAAATAATACTAACAATATAGTGAATTTGTGTCTGTCTCTCAGATTCCCCAGAACCTGCCCTGCTCAGTCACCTTACAGCCAGGAGCAGAAGATACGGGGAAGGTACAGACGCTTCAGCATCACTTCATGCAAACTAACAAACTTATATGACGGATATCTACAATTTCCATACCTGTAGAGTCAACAATACACACCCACATGACACTAATAATGCCAATTTTATCATTTATGTCCCAGTCTCTCCTCTTCTCCTTTCTTCCACCTTTCCCTCTTTAGGCATGTGGGGTAGACTTTGAGATCAGAGCGTTCTGTGCCAAATCGATAGAGGAGAAGATTCACAAACGGTACAAAAACCATTTTACTCTGTTGTTTGTCTTTTGCACAAGCTTTTTAGGGTCTGTAATCCTTGTGTGTGTTGTGTAGGAACTCTGTGCGGCTAGTGATCCGTAAGGTGCAGTATGCCCCAGAGAAGCCTGGTCCTCAGCCCATGGTGGAGATCACACGGAGCTTCCTCATGTCTGACCGCTCACTACACCTGGAGGCCTCTCTGGATAAAGACCTCTACTACCATGGGGAACCCATCAGCGTGAATGTTCACGTCACCAACAACTCCACCAAGACTGTCAAAAGATTCAAAATCTCAGGTACCTGTCTTTAATCAAAGTTTTATCAATTCTGTTTTTTTTTTCATGACTAGGCTCTATTCGCTCTTCTCCCCTCTTTTTTCTTTTGTATGTGTGTGGTTAACTTTTTTTTCCCCCTCTCTCTCTCCAGTGCGACAGTATGCTGATATCTGTCTGTTCAGTACGGCTCAGTACAAGTGTCCAGTGGCTCAGGTGGAAGCAGAGTGAGTAATTTACCTGACTATTATGCCTATATCTCTCCTCGTTTCCTTTATTTCCCCTTTGCCTGTTTCCTTTTATACATCATGCCTAGGGCTGTTGCGGTGACCGTATTACCACCACACTGGTAGTCATGACCACAGTAAAATTCTACATGAATGTTGAGTCAAGGTAATCTCCTCTTATGTACTCTGGACATGCATTAGTAGTAGCCTACCCAATTCGCTAACGATCATCAGGTCGCTAATGGCCTAATACTCAGGGCTCTATTGTCCTTCTAACCCAGTGGTTCCAAACCAGGGCAAGTCGGTTAGGACATCTACTTTGTGCATGACACAAGTCATTCTTCCAACAATTGTTTACAGACAGATTATTTCACTTATAATTCACTATATCACAATTCCAGTGGCTCAGAAGTTTACATACACTAAGTTGACTGTGCCTTTAAACAGTTTGGAAAATTCCAGAAAATGTAATTGCTTTAGAAGCTTCTGATAGGCTAATTGACATAATTTGAGTCAATTGAAGGTGTACCTGTGGATGTATGTCAAGGCCTACCTCCAAACTCAGTGCCTCTTTGCACAACATCATGGAAAAATCTAAAGAAATCAGCCAAGGCCTCAAAAAAATGTGTAGACCACACGTCTGGTTCATCCTTGTGAGCAATTTCCAAACGCCTGAAGGTATCACGTTCATCTGTACAAACAATAGTACGCAAGTAGAAACACCATAGGACCACGCAGCCATCATACCGCTCAGGAAGGAGACGTGTTCTGTCTACTAGAGATTAACGTACTTTGGTGAGAAAAGTGCAAATCAATCCCAGAACAACAGCAAAGGACCTTGTGAAGATGCTGGAGGAAACAGGTACAAAAGTATCTATATCCACAGTAAAACGAGTCCTATATCGACATAACCTGAAAGGCCGGTTTGCAACTGCACATGGGGACAAAGATCATACTTTTTGGAGAAATGTCCTCTGGTCTAAAATAGAACTGTTTGGCCATAATGACCATCGTTATGTTTGAAGGAAAAAGGGTGAGGCTTGCAAGCCGAAGAACACCATCCCAACCGTGAAGCACGGGGGTGGCAGCATCATGTTGTGGTGGTGCTTTGCTGCAGGAGGGACTCGTGCACTTCACAAAATAGATGGCATCATGAGGAAGGAAAATTATGTGGATATATTGAACCAACAGCTCAAAACATCAGTCATGAAGTTGACAATGACCTCAAGCAAAGTTGTGGCAAAATGGACCTGGACCTGGTTGGTTAGCTACCTGCAGATTCATGCAGGGTAGTAACGTTATGAGTTGGGATTAGGGTTCATTGTTTAGCTAGCAGAGAGAGAGGGAGAATTTCATATCATAATGCTTCTTTAGACCTGCCTAAAGTAAATAATACATGTATTGTGATAGTGTATGAGTGGAGCCTGGAGATGCTAAACATGTTTGTAACTAATGGTCAATTACTGTGAGACTGGCAGTCTTTTGCATGACAATAACCCGTTATTTGATCTGCGTTCTCTGATCTAGTTTGACTGTGTCTGCCTCGCTCGGTGGCGTTTTCTTTTCAATGTATGATCCATGTACTGTATGAATACTTTCCAGTAGTAGCTCAGTTATTTTATATTAGTGCTAAAGTTTGATTTGGTACAGGGGACCCTTGGTTCTAATAATATTGTGTACAGTTCCGGCTGGGGCTTGCTCTCCCTCTTCCTCCCCCATCCTTTCCTGTTCATGCCATTTATAATTTTTCAGGCTTCCAAGACATCTCTCTTAATAACCTCTAGCAGGCATTTCCCCATACCTTATTGTCCAGATCTATTGATATTCCAGTTATGGTGTGCTGATAGGTGTGTGTGCTCCTCTCCTCAGTGACCAGGTGTCGTCTAGCTCTACGTTCTGTAAGGTGTACACCCTCACACCCACACTAGACAAGAACCGTGAGAAGAGAGGCTTGGCACTGGACGGAAAGCTCAAATATGAGGACACCAACCTGGCCTCCAGCACCATGTACGAAGAGTCACACGCACACAAACACTGTAGTCTGGCATCCAGAACTATGTTGTATAATAATTACATTCTCTCTAGCTTGGCCTCTGCATTTTACACACCACACATACTGTAACTTGGCCAGCATGTGAGTTTACACCTGCTAAGGGAGCATTATTATTATTTATTTTTGAACGCAGCACCTTATAAGATGCAAGAACCCACCCTTTACTGAAAATCTTTTTTTACCACCCTCTCTTTCTCTCGTGTGTGTGTGTTTCAGTGTTAAGAATGTAACTAACAAGGAGGTCCTTGGAATCCTGGTCTTCTACAAGGTCAAAGTCAAACTGGTCATCTCTCGTGGAGGGTGAGTTCCCCATGAGTCATTGGTCAATATCAATATGTTGCGCTACTTTTTCCACTTCATAAATGAACTAGGCTTCTTTTAATTGAAAAGGCTTTAAAAGTCTAAGAGTGTTTCTGAAAATGCATACTACCGTGCTCCGAGCACGCAAATTGGAGCATGGGAGGGTCGGAGTATGAGTCCAAATCAAAGTATGCGAAACAGTTCGCATATCTACAGTTGAAGTCGGAAGTTTACATACACCTTAGCCAAATACATTTAACTCAGTTTTTCACAATTCCTGACATTTTATCCTAGTAAAAATACATACACTCAATTAGTATTTGGTAGCGTTTCCTTTAAATTTTTTAACTCTGGTCAAACGTTTCGGGTAGCCTTCCACAAGCTTCCCACAATAAGTTGGGTGAATTTTGGCCCATTTCTCCTGACAGAACTGGTGTAACTGAGTCAGGTTTGTAGGCCTCCTTCCTCGAACATGCTTTTTCAGTTCTGCCCACAAATGTTCTATAGGAATGAGGTCAGGGCTTTGTGATGGCCACTCCAATACCTTAACTTTGTTGTTCTTAAGCCATTTTGCTTGAGGTCATTGTCCATTTGGAAGACTCATTTGCAACTAACTTCCTCATGATGCCATCTATTTTGTGAACTGCACCATGCGGAAGGCCGCCATAGGCGGATGCGGTGGATTGAGACCCAGCCCATGTAAACTGATATCTCTGGCTTAAACTGATGTACCTTATTTACATAAATATTCAGAGCCTTTGCTATGGGACCTGAAATTTGCTCCGGTGCATCCTGTTTTCATTGATCATCCTTGAGATGTTTCTACAACTTGACTGGAGTCCACCTGTGGTATATTCAATTGATTGGACATGATTTGGAAAGGCACACACCTGTCTGTATAAGGTCCCACAGTTGACAGTGCATGTCAGAGCAAAAACCAAGCCATGAGGTCGAAGGAATTGTCCGTAGAGCTCCGAGAGAGCTCAGAGAGCGTTGAGGCACAGATCTGGGGAAGGGTAGCAAAACATTTCTACTGCATTGAAGGTCCCAAAGAACACAGTGGCCTCCATCATTCTTAAATGGAAGAAGTTTGGAACCACCAAGACTCTTCCTAGAGCTGGCAGCCGAGGTAATCTGAGCAATCAGGGGAGAAGGGCCTTGGTCAGGGAGGTGACCAAGAACCTCATAGTGAGCTTTAGAGTTCCTCTGTGGAGATGGGAGAACCTTCCAGAAGGAGTGTCACGTCTGGAGGAAACCTGGCACCATCCCTACGGTGAAGCATGGTGGTGGTGGCAGCATCATGCTGTGGGGATGTTTTTCAGTGGCACGGACTGGGAGACTAGTCAGGATCAAGGGAAAGATGAACGGAGGAAAGTGCAGAGAGATCCTTGATGAAAACCTTCTCCAGACCACTCAGGACCTCCAGACTGGGGCGACGGTTTACCTTCCAACAGGACAACGACCCTAAGCACACAACCTTGACAACCTAGTAGTGGCTTCAGGACAAGTCGATGAATGTCCTTGAGTGGCCCAGCCAGAGCCCGGACTTGAACCCGATCAAACATCTCAGGAGAGACCTGAAAATAGCTGTGCAGCAATGCTCCCCATCCAGCCTGACAGAGTTTGAGAGGATCTGCAGAGAAGTAATGGGAGAAACCCCCCAAATACATGTGTGCCAAACTTGTAGCGTCATACCCAAGAAGACTCAATGCTGTAATCGCTGCCAAAGGTGCTTCAACAAAGTACTGAGTAAAGGGTCTGAATAGTTATGTAAATGTTTTTTTTTTTTTATATAAATTGGCAACGATTTCTAAAAACATTTTTTTGCTTTGTCATTATGGGGTACTGTGTGTAGATTGATGAGGGACAAAAAGCTATTTAATCAATTTTAGAATAAGGCTGTAACCTAACAAAATGTGGAAAAAGTCCAGGGGTCTGAATACTTTCCGAAGGCACTGTTTACAGTAACAGTCCAACGTTTGGACCCTCCTACTCATTCAAGGGTTTTTCTTAATTCTTTATAGTTGTAGAATAATAGTGAATACATCACAACTATGAAATGACATATACAGTTGAAGTCGGAAGTTTACATACACTTACGTTGAATTCATTAAACTCATTTTTCAACCACTCCACAGATTTCATGTTAACAAACTATAGTTTTGGCAAGTCGGTTAGGACATCTACTTTGTGCATGACACAAGTAATTCTTCCTAGAACAACAGCAAAAGACCTTGTGAAGATGTTGGAGGAAACGGGTACAAAAGTATCTATATCCACAGTAAAACGAGTCCTATCTCGACATAACCTGAAAGGCCGCTCAACAAGGAAAAAGCCACTGCTTTAAAAAAAAAGCCGCCATAAAAAAGCCGGATTACGGTTTGCAACTGCACATGGGGCAAAGATCATATTTTTTGGAGAAATGTCCTCTGGTCTACAATAGAACTGTTTGGCCATAATGACCAGCGTTATGTTTGGAGGAAAAAGGGGGAGGCTTGCAAGCCGAAGAACACCATCCCAACAGTGAAGCACGGGGGTGGCAGCATCATGTTGTGGGGGTGCTTTACTGCAGGAGGGACTGGTGCACTTCACAAAATAGATGGCATCATGAGGAAGGAAAATTATGTGGATATATTGAAACATCTCAAGACATCAGTCAGGAAGCATGGTCGCAAATGTGTCTTTCAAATGGACAATGACCCCAAGCATACTTCCAAAGTTGTGGCAAAATGGCTCAAGGACAACAAAGCCAAGGTATTAGTGGCCATCACAAAGCCCTGACCTCAATCCTATAAAACATTTGTGGGCAGAACTGAAACAGCGTGTGCGAGCAAGGAGGCCTACAAACCTGACTCAGTTACACCAGTTCTGTCAGGAGGAATGGGCCAAAATTCACCCAACTTATTGTGGGAAGCTTGTGGAAGGCTACCCGAAATGTTTGACCCAAGTTAAACAATTTAAAGGCAATGCTACCAAATACTAATTGAGTGTATGTAAACTTCTGACCCAAATAAATAAATAAATAAATAAATAATTCTCTCTACTATTATTCTGACATTTCACATTTCTTAAAATAAAGTGGTGATCCTAACTTACATAAGACAGGGCATTTTTACTAGGATTAAATGTCAGGAATTGTGAAAAACTGAGTTTAATTTTATTTGGCTAAGGTGTATGTAAACTTCCGACTTCAACTGTATGTCTAAAATTGATAAGAATGTACATTGTGCACTGTGTCTTTTGTTTATTTATGTGCTGTTTTGAATTGCATGCTGTCGAGATATAGCTCTTAATTTGTTAGTCACTTATGTAGTAGTTCCTCAGAAGAGTATGGTGCACAAAATGTTTGACTGAAGTATGTATTTATTTCATGTGTTTTTCCTGAGTGTAATGATGTGAAAGGATCTATATAAATGGTACTTGATTTGAAGGACCTCAGTCTCTTGTAGATGATCCCTGCAATAAACTGGAAGTATAAAAAGGAAATTGCTTCCTTGGCTATACATGTTTGACAAAAGGCCATAGCCAAGTCTCCCCGAAAAGTAAAACATGACAAGACATGTTTTTATGTTAATAGAAAAACAGTAATAGTGTATGACCAGGAATTCCAAAGCAGCATGAAACATGACAAGAAATTGCCATGGCAGTTTATTTTTAAATAACACACAATGCACAAGCTGTCTGAAGCTTGTCTGTCAATTCCATGTATCATCAAATTAGTAAAGTTTATAAGCAATAAAGTGGAAAAAAGGACATAACACTTCATTATGGAGGTAATTACTTTATTGAAATGTTTTTTACAGCTTTTTGCAATTGAAATGCTTGACTAAAGGCTCTAGCCAAACCTCCCACTAAAGCAAAAAGTAGACCGTTGCAAGATAAAAGGTTTGAGGTTAAACAAATCAAAGTCCCACCCACAGTGATTGATTGACAAGTCTGAAACCCTACCAACACTGACTCAAAAACAACCCATCCCCTCCCCTGACAATACCACCCACAGTGATTGATTGACAGGCCAAACTGTTAAAGGGATTGTTCACCTACATTTCTAAATGACACATTGGTTTCGTTACCCTTAGTGCCCATAGCCACATAGCCAATAAAATACATAATTTTAAGAACAAACATCATTGTGTCAATTCATATCTTACAGTAAAACTGTGAATATAACTTTAATCTCAAGATAAGACCGGTTTAATGTTAAAAGTTTTATTACTTAGAAAATAGCCCTGATCATATAGGCCTAGACGATATCCCAAACAACTAACGACACTGAATTTATACATTTTCAAGTCACAACCCATTTTACCCATCTTGGAGGTAAAGTCATTTAAAGTGTTCAACAATTTAACTTTGTATTTCAGATAGAATCAAGGCATTAGAATGTAGCAGAGGCTAACAAAATAAAGCTTGTTCTGCAAAGATAAATATCCCTTGCTGCCTACTTCCATGTACTTAGGGAAACACTGACACCTACCACTTTCACTGACCACACGCATGCTGTGGTCTACATTCTACACATACACACAAACCCATTTACTCTCCGACCCGTGTCATAAGCACTCCTGATACTCTGCCACTACAACTTGTGTATAAAATGTCATGAAATCACGTCTTCCAGACCCTCACTAGTCTCTCTGCTCCTCCCACTCCACTCACTGGTGCGCCATGCTTTGCTGTTTCCCCTCTCGGTTGCGATTTCCTTGGTTTTGGAGTTCTCTCCTCATTTCATCTTCCCTCCTGTGTTTGTCTGTGTCTCTCTCCCTCCATCCGTGCATCTGCTCTTGCGTTGGGTCATGTCAGGCTGCTGAGTGGCGTGTTAGAGAGGTAATGACATCCCAGCCACCACCTGCGTGTGTGTGTGGCGATCTTATGCTCTAACCGCCATCTGTGTGTGCGCTTGGTTGTGTGTGGGCCAGAACCGCCATCAGTGCCTCTTAAGTGTGTGTATGTGTGGTGATTTTACATACCAGCCATTGTATGTCAACTCTCACCTTTTATAACTCCAGCCTCCTGTCTTCTCCCTGCCTGAGTCACATAGTCCTAAACCTAAGTCTTCTCCCTGCCTGTGTCACATAGTCTTAAACCTAAGTCTTCTCCCTGCCTGTGTCACATAGTCCTAAACCTAAGTCTTCTCCCTGCCTGTGTCACATAGTCTTAAACCTAAGGATGGTGTGAGGTTTTTTTAACCTTTATTTAACTAGTTAAGAACAAATTCTTATTTACAATGACGGCCTAACGCAGCTGCGTGCCGCACTATGGGACTCCCAATCACGGCTGGATGTGATACAGCCTGGATTCATTAGGCTGGGGCCCAAAGTCACACTGATGCAGAGTTATCAATGCAGTCTTGAGGGGAATGAAGCTTGAATACATTGTCTGCACATCTGTGTTCAGGCGTTGATTTATTACTACGCCAGGATAGTGGGCTCAATTCCCGGGGCCCCCCATACTTAAAATGTATGCACGCATGACTAAGTCGCTTTGGATAAATACTGAATGGCTATTATTATTATTATTATTATTATTATGCATGTGTATATAGTGTATATTGATCCCAATAAATGTTGTTTATATTCTGTGTGTGTGTTTCCAGAGATGTGTCGGTGGAGCTGCCCTTCGTCTTAATGCACCCCAAACCCACAGAACTGCCCATATCCTGCCCACAGTCAGGTACCTACAGACTGCCCATATCCTGCCCACAGTCAGGTACCTACAGACTCCCACCACCTCTCCATAAGCCCACTATCAGGTCTTTATCTCAGTACTTTGGATGCATCTCAGTTCCTCTCCTTCCCTTAATTTGCAGTGAATTGAGAGTTGAACATATCCTCTCTGGCAAGCTTCCACCATATTCTTACACCATGTTACATTCACGTATTCAAACGTTCCAATCAGTTCAAATTAAGGAAGATGAGAACTTGAGTCCCTCAAGTGGCTTGTGTTTTTTCAGTGATTGGGAAGCAGTGAATTGTCATAGTAGAAACTCTACTAGGCCTATAAGTGAAGAGGAATTGACAGTGGACACAGTCTTATGAAATATATTTCAGTAGTTTAGTTCAGGCTTGTGGGCAGGGAACAACAGTCCCTCACATACACAAGCCCATCAAATTCATAATCTCACTTTGGTATTTCCTGCCTGTAAATTACCACGGAGCCATTGCCATGGTGACATCGCACTGACATGTCATTATCTGTGTGTTCTAACAGCTGCGCCGGACCCTCCCATTGACACCAACCTGATAGAATTTGAATCAAAGTGAGTATTCATCTGGTCTGTCTGACCATTGTAATCACTGCATCTTTACTGTGACCAAAGGCTGTGTTTACACAGGCAGCCCAATTCTGATCTTTTGTCCAATTATTGGCGAAAGAGCTGATCTGATTGGTCAAAAGACCAATGAGTGAAAAAAATCAGAATTGGGCTGCCGGTATAAACGAAGCCAAAGAGACCCTAAGACTATTCCCTCAGATCTAAAACATTCACACTTCTGCCATGTTTCCTTGTTTCTTGTCGTCCTGCAGTAGTTTCTCCCAAGATGACGACTTTGTGTTCGAGGACTTTGCCCGCCTGCGGCTTAAAGGAATGGCAGACGACGAGGACTGCTAGAGCTCACACACACTTGCGCAAACTCTTGCACGCTCGCACGGTGGGGATGAAGGCATGTTGATGGAGAGATGTAGTGGCCTCGTGGTCTTCTTGACGTTGCTTGCGGTGTTCTTTTGTCTTGCTTAAGCCACATGTTCTCTGTTTGCTTTCTCGCTGTCTGCAGTGGTTGTCGTTTTGGGCGGTGGAAAACACAACCGAAAACCCAGCACCATGTAAATGTTGATGTAATGTTGTACCATGTTGATGTAATGTTGTACCATGGCGATGCTGACAGATCCATAGGTGTCATTTGGCTAGCAGTTTCGAGGAGGGGCGCAACGAGTGCTATAATGGATAAAAAGATTATTTAAAATGTTATGAAGAGGGATGATGTGCCATGGCTGTCCACGCCAAGGGAGTGCCATTAAAAGAAAGGTTTTGTTATCATTCTTTTTCACCAATCATGATTTAAATGTAATTATTTCTACAAATATTGATCATATTGATCATTAATATAAAACAAGGTTTAGAGTGTATCTGCTGAAGAGTGTACAGAGAAGGGCAAACACACAGACTGACACACTTTGGTTAGTGATGTAATTTAGGCGACCCTTCCATCTGCCCCATCATCTTTACACTCCTGAATTTCTACCCTGTCATTCATTCTCTAAAAACCTTAATGTTTTAAGGGAGAATATGGAGGTTTCTATTGTTCACCCTCTTCTACAATAAAGAGGACAGACGATCCACTTACAGTAAACTTGCACACACTGGACCCGCACTGTATAGCCTAGTGATTCTCCTAGGCTATACAATGCACCACTTTGACATTCATCAGATTCTTGCACATGGTTTAAACTAATTATATCGTTTCTCCATCAGATTCCATCAACTTGTGCTGAATCCCAAACTGACCCCTAGTTCTCCTTTCCTAGGCATTTCTGTAGATCTGAAAGGATTGGATAGGTATAAGTAATGTGGGGGAATTCCAACTAGCCAATCAGAAGGCAGGATGAATCAATTGCCATAATATTCATACCTATCCAATCCTAGAAGTGCTTAGTGACGGGCTAGCTAAGGGTCAGTTTGAGATTAGCATTGGTGTCAGAGCATCAGCTAAAGCAGGGTTTCCCAAACTCGGTCCTGGGGCCGAGTTTGTTGATTCAAATAATCAAAGCTTGATAATGAGTTGGTTATTTGAGTCCGCTGTGTAGTGCTAGGGCAAAAACCAAAACGTGCACCCAAGGGGGGCCCCAGGACAGAGAAACCCGGCCTAGAGCAACAGCGACACCAGTGGGGCATATTTTTCTGCAGTTCTGTGAACTATGGGTTACCTGTTTGCAGCTTTGCTTAGTGTGTATATTTGAAAGTGCTGCCACTGAGCTGTGGGAGCGTCATAATATCTATAGAAAGTATGCTGATTTTGATGGATCATTACAGAACTATTATTACTACTGTATCATTGACTATGATTATTCTCAATCATTTAATACTTTTTATTGTTTGCCATTTTTATTTTTCAGAATTTAATTACATTTTTTAATTAAAAGCAAAATGAATTTAAAAACTCTATAGTGATACTCCTTTTCGTGTACGTTCTATTAAGTCTCACATCCAAAGACAGAAGAGAAGATAATCTGGCAGTTGAAGTGATGAAGTCAAGTATCCACACATGGGCTGAGGTCCAAACACTTAAGACACACCCTTGTCCACTTACCCTCACCTTATGCCCTTGGGGGAATCCCTGTCGCCATCTTGGAGTGAGGTCCAAATGGTTAGCCAAGCAAGGGAAGTTTGCAACGTAAGCCCCTCAGCCCTCGTTTTTAGTGAAGTTTGCAAGTGTACAATTATGTTCCCTCCGGGGCCTGAAACTCCCCATAATTCAATTCACGACGATTGAGAAGTCAACATACAAATGTACGTAAAAACTAATGCTAATAAATTAGAAATTGTGCCACTAATGCACATGGCAGCACAAACACGTCTCATAAAAGTGATGTTTTGTTTGGTTCGTTTTTGGAAAATGTAGAAGTAAAATATTTTCCTTCTTCAGAAGTTCCAGCTATGCAGGCTAACGTTCGTTAGCAAATGAATTAGCTATCACACAGTAGGCGTATATTAATAATTATAAAAACACAATCATCGCGGGATGAAAGAGAATTTCCAGGCAAATGTGGTCCATTTAAAAAGCATTCCTTCCTCGCCCTGAAAGTGTACACTCGTCAGATGTCACTACACATCCTCAGAAGTGTACACTTAATTTGAGGGCTGAGGGGATAGGGTGTGTCTTTAAAGTGTTTGGTCCTCAGCCATGGTCTCAGATGACTTCCTTGTCAGAAGTTACATTTCTTTATTTAACCAGGTAGGCAAGTTGAGAACAAGTTCTCATTTACAACTGCGACCTGGCCAAGACAAAGCGAAGCAGTGCGACAAAAACAGAGTTAAGCATGGGATAAACAAATGTACAGTCAATAACACAATAGAAAATCTATGTACAGTGTGTGCAAACGTAGTGATCAGGAAGGTAGGGCAATATAGGCCATAGTGGCAAAATAATTACAAATTCGCATCAGCACTGGAATGATAGCTGTGCAGATGTGCAAATAGAGATACTGGAGTGCAAATTAGCAAAAATAATATATATATATGTGGATGAGGTAGTAGGGTAGGCTATTTACAGATGGGCTGTATACAGGTGCAGTGATCGGAAAGCTGCTCTGACAGCTGATGCTTAAAGTTATTGATGGAGATGGTAGTCTCCAGCTTCAAAGATTAACCATGCATAGGCAGCAGAGAACTGGAAGGAATGGCGGCCAAAGGAGGTGTTGGCTTTGGGGATCACCAGTGAAATATACCCGCTGGAGCGCATGCTATGGGTGGATGTTGCTATGGTGACCAGCGAGCTGAGATAAGGCAGGGATTTACCTAGTAAAGACTTACAGATGACCTGGAGCCAGTGGGTTTGGCGACAAATATGTAGTGAGGGCCAGCCAATGAGCACGTACAGGTCGCAGTGGTGGGTAGTATATGGGGCTTTTGTAACAAATGGATGGCACTGTGATAGACTACATCCAATTAGCTGAGTAGCGTGTTGAAGGCTGTTTTGTAAATGACATCGCCGAAGTCAAGGATCAGTAGGATAGTCCGTTTTACGAGGGCATGTTTGGCAGCATGAGTGAAGGAGGATTTGTTGCGAAATAGGAAGCCGATTACAGGTTTTATTTTGGATTGGAGACGCTTAATGTGAGTCTGGAAGGAGAGTTTACAGTCTAACCAGATGCCTAGGTATTTGTAGGTGTCCACGTATTCTAAGTCAGACCCGTCGAGAGTAGTGATGATAGTCCGGTGGGCGGGTGCAGGCAGCATTTGATTGAAAAGCATGCATTTAGTTTTACTAGCTTTTAAGAGCAGTTGGAGGCCACGGAAGGAGTGTTGTATGGCATTGAAGCTAGTTTGGAGGTTTGTTAACAGTGTCCAAAGAGGGGCCAGATGTATACAGAATGGTGTCGTCTGCGTAGAGATGGATCAGAGAGTCACCAGCAGCGAGAGCGACAGAAATTGATATATAGAGAATAGAGTCGGCCCTAGAATTGAACCCTGTGGCACCCCCATAGAGACTGCCAGAGGACCGGACAACAGGCCCTCCGATTTGACACACTGAACTCGATCTGAGAAGTAGTTGGAGAACCAGGCAAGGCAGTCATGAGAAACCAAGGCTGTTGAGTGTGCCAATAAGAATGCGGTGATTGACAGAGTCGAAAGCCTTGGCCAGGTCGATGAAGAGAGCTGCACAGTACTGTCTTTTATCTATGGCGGTTATATCGTTTAGTAGCGTGGCTGAGGTGCACCCATGACCAGCTCGGAAACCATATTGCATAGCAGAGAAGGTACGGTGGGATTCGAAGTGGTCAGTTTGTTAACCTATCTACAATGTGTGTTAGAGTTAGTAGCGAGTCAGAAGTTGTTATTTGGGGCTCAAAGTGCCACTGACACGTTTATACCTACTTTGCATAAATGTGTAGTTAGTATGCTCCTCTGTGGGCCAGTGAGTGACCGTTGAAAAGGACAGTCACAAAACAGTAAGCATTTTCAGTCACAGGACAGAGAGTGGTGTCTTAGTGAAGTGATAAACATGACTGACCAATTTGTTACTTTCTCATGGTATTTCAAAACAGTTCATATTAATACATTGAGTTAGGTCAATGTTTTATACTCAGCCTTGTCTCAGGGTAGTAAGTCAGTGGTTGTTGATATCCCTCTATTGGTGTAGGGGCTGTGCTTGGCAGAGTGGGTGAGGTTATATCCTGCCTGGTTTGGCCCTGTCCGGGGGTATTGTCTGGGTATTGTCGGAGGGGGCCACAGTGTCTCCTGACCCCCCTGTCTCAGCCTCCAGTATCTATGCTGCAATAGTCTATGTGCCGGGGGGCTAGGGTCAGTTTGTTAAATCTGATGTTATTATCCAGTGTCTTGTGTGAATTTAAGTATGCTCCCTCTAATTCTCTCTCTCTCCCACTCTACCTACTCTCCCGGAGGACCTGAGCCTACCCGGAGGACCATGCTTCAGGACCACCTGTCCTGATGACTCCTAGCTGTCCCCAGTCCACCTGGTCGTGCTGCTGCACCGGTTTCAACTCCTCTGCCTGCGGTTATGGAACCCTGACCTGTTCATTGGACATGCCACCCTGTCCCAGACCTGCTGTTTTCACCTCGCTCTCGTTCTATTGCACTAAAAAACCAAGTGACATTCACTCCTGATGTATTTACCTGTTGCAACCTCCACAACTACTTTTATTATTATTTGACCCTGCTGGTCATCTATGAACATTTGAACATCTTGGAGAAAGAACTGGCCTTAATGGCCATAAATTGTTATAATCTCCACCCGGCACAGCCAGAAGAGGACTGGCCACCCCTCAGAGCCTGGTTCCTCTCTAAGTTTCTTCCTAGGTTTTGCCTTTCTAGGGAGTTTTTCCTAGCCACCGTGCTTCTACATCTGCATTGCTTGCTGTTTGGGGTTTTAGGCTGGGTTTCTGTATAGCACTTTGTGACATCGGCTGATCTAAAAAGCGCTTTATAAATAAATTTGATTTGATTTGAGGTCTTACGATTTGAGGTCTTACTCATTTATATAAGCCTGTACATACAGTATTTGAAATTCACAACAGTATTAGAGTTCAGTTTATAATTAGCTTTACCTATAGCTACATTGATTAAAATGAATTGTTAAATATCTTTCAATAGATAGAAACATAAAACATTTTTGCCACATTCAAGGTCCGTTTTAGTACAGGAAGCTTTTGTGCAGTGTGTACCATCCTCCTCTGGTCAAAGCAGACCTTGATATTAGTTAGAACGCAAGAGTGTGCCTGCCATTACTGTGTGTTCTGTGTCTGTGCTTTTCCTTACAGAGAAAACACAAGGACAGTTAGGCAGTCGAATGCATTTGTGTCAGTCACTGTGATTAGATTATGCATACACATCTACAATATCAACCCCCCCAATGAGGATAATTTAAGGCTATTGGAAGGCTTACACTGTATGGCAGTTGCTGGTTCTGTTGAAGGCCTACCAGTCGTCCAGGAGTTGCTCCACTCACATTGTCGCATGCATCTCTACGGAGATGCTTGTTGTGTCGATGTGTGAAACGATGCCACCTGGTGGTAGAAAAGCATTCAATCACTGTACCTCTATCCATGTCCAGTACTACACAACACACACTTCTCAGCCCCAACCACATTTGTACATTTTAGTCATTTAGCAGACGCTCTTATTCAGAGCGACTTATAGGAGCAATTGGGGTTAAGTGCCTTGCTCAAGCGCACAACGACAGATTTTATCACTTAGTCGGCTCTGCGATTTAATCAGCCACCTTTTGGTTACCCCTAGCGGAAGGGGCTAGGGGTTTAAATGTTCTAAGCATTCAAACTATAGAACCATTAGATTTGTCACCTTTCATGTGTGTCATTGTGCCTGTTCACCCCCTCCGCCGCCTTCATCCATCCATCCCTCCAGAAGACCATCTCTCTATCCGGGCCGCTGTAAGCCCCTCCCTCAGCTCGAACCGCAGGACTGGAAACTCTTTTGATTGGCTCTCCAATGCAAACTCACTCAGATAGGCTGGCCTGCAGAACATTGCAGAACGTTGCTTGAAGGACAGCTTCCTTCTGATAGCGGGAAAATAATAGAATATGGTGACATGAGTCTATGTAAGTTTATATCAGACGAGACATCAGACAACCTCACAACTAAGATGCCTCTCAGTTTCACTATCTTTGTAGAAAATGTCATGGATGTATTATTAAACCAAATAGACTATTGCACCATAACATTAATGTATGAACAGATTTCAATGGTTGATCACTTACTGTGAGTGGCAGTATTGAAGCTCTACGTCTTTTAGGTACATGACGGTAGTCAGGTCAGAAGCTGTCCGAGAGAGCTGGGAGGAAGATTGGACTGGTAAGAGTAGGTCAAAAATTAGATAAACAAATCACTGTTTTGATCCAACTCTGGGCAAGAAATGCAAGGAGAAGCAGGTTTGTGTACAAGCTGGGTTGCCAGATGCAGCATAAGAGAAGAAATCAGAGAATCCAACTGACAGGATGACATTGAATGGAACCTATGTAGCAGCAACCACAACTATTTCCACAATCTGTGGAAAAGTGCACAAGAATCTTAACTGACCAAGATATGGGTTGAGTGGGACTGGATCCAGTAAGATAATTGACACTCACCTTTTCTGTTATTTGTTCACTCTCTCTGGGGTGGAGATGTAGTTCTGTGGTCAACTGTCAGTCCACCATCTCCTTCAGAACTGGTGAAAACATTGTCAGAGAATGCTGATGGACCTCAAAACAAACATTAGGATTTTAGATCAGTTGATCTTTCCAGATCAATAGGTTAAATTGTTTGCATTATAACACATTTGCAAAATTCTGGATTTTCTCTAAGTGTTTCCATTGCCTAGATATTCAAAATATCGGCAAGTCTGACCTTTACTCTGCCTACCTGGGTCTAACTCTTCCCAAAAGGTCTCCCTTAAATCAACACGCTCCGCTAAGTTGGACACTTGAAAGAGAATCGCAGCATGTTGGCAAATAACTAATTATTCAAATGTCATAAATCCACAGATAACTGACAACTTAAATGTTGAAGACATCACTGAATGGTCCATTTGTGTACAATCTCTCTGGAACAGTCCAGCGCGCACATTACACTCCCACCTTTCCATTGCAGTATTTACTCTCTACGCCTTGTTCGAGGTTGCGATTGTTGTTGGCACAAATGTAAAACTTAAAATTGTCAAGAAACCTTGTCAGTGCTTAAAAGTATAGATTGAACACAGCGTCTACCACGACACAACCAAACGTTTTACTGAGTGTAGGAAGCGGCGAAGCGATAGGTTTTTCTCCGCCCAAATTTTGTCCACGAAAATATTTTTTCTATGGATGTCACTAAACGCGTAGACTGTCAATATCAACAATTAAACGTTAAAATAGCAAAAAATATATTGTTTTTCAAAGTAGTCTACAGTGTATATATTTCCTTAGTAAGCTATGTGACTGACTTCCTATCCATCTGTAGACTAAATCTATATTGTTTTTATCACAACACAAAAAGTTTGGAACGACAAAAAGCTGTGAACGTTTACGATGCTGTATCACATCCGTGATTGGGAGTCCCATAGGGCTGCGCACAATTAGCCCATAGTCGTCCAGAGGCCTATACTACGAAGCTGGATTTGGTGTTAGCGAGCCAACTTCAGGTTTAACCCTGGGTTCAGTGTCACGACGGTGGTTCACTTGTTACCGGGTTACATCGCCATGGTAATTTACGATGCACACCTAACCTGCTACAGAGCAGATTATATTCGAAATAACAAATCAACACGTATAAAAGCACCGCCTACTGACTAACCAATTCTCGATTGAAAATGGCGTCACCATTCTTAGAAGATCCCGTGGAGCTCGGTGCTCGGATAGTGAGAGGGTCTATTAGAAAAGCAAGAATATTTAGAAACCGACAAAACCCGTTGGCTTTCTCTGATGAGTATAGGTATAGATACTCCGCGGAGGGAATGACGTATCTTTGTCAGCTTCTTGAGCCGTATGTTGCCAGTGCGACACATCGAAGTCGTGCGCTTACAGTTCCACAGACAATGCATAACCTGCGTTGCGTTTTTTGCTACGTTTTGTTTTTTGTTGGTGATGCGGAGAACCTAAGCAAAAACACGGTCTGCCGCGCAATTCGCAAGGTGGTTCTTGCTCGAACAGAGCTACATGATACATTTGTGTTCCAAAGCCACTTGCCCACACTCTTAAAGAGGGCTTTTATGAAATAGCAGGTAGACAATAACTTACGTTGACTACTTCATCTACAAAAAATGTAGACCCTATGACGTTTACTGTTGTATATTAAATGCAGCATACTCATTTCATAGGGTTCCCCAGAGTGATCGGTGCCATAGATCGCAACTGAAAGAATACGGCGAAAATAGTCTTAGACGCCATAATAATTAATCTAAGCAACACATTAATTTAATGGAATACTGCCTTAATGATGGGGCAGTGATATTGATAAGCCTTGTAATTTACTAATTTACACAGTCGGCATTTTTTTGCCAGCTTGCCTTCCTGCTTTTGGCAGCAGCGACTGTGTTGCTTTTAGCCTGGATTATATTTTAAGGTTAAATAATTAAAAATTAAATATACAAAAATTAACCACAGGTCATTGCTAGAATGGATCCAGCTTTTGTTAAATTAACATCAAATGTTACTTTTCGTAGCAGGTTAGAATAATTTACGCAGCAGGTTATGATAATTAACGTAGCAGGTTACGAGCATTACATTAGGAAAATGGTTAGGTTTAGCTAAAATTACATAAAATCTACCTTTGACGTTAATATGACAAAAGCTGGATCCCTTCTAGCAATGACCTGTGGTAAATGTTTATACATTTTATTTTTTAACCTTTATTTAGCAAGGCAAGTCAGTTAAGAAGACATTCGTATTTACAATGACGTCCTACACCGGCCAAACCTGGGGCCTATACTACGAAGCAAGTTCAACATGCCCAGGATTTATTTTCCTTAGCTGGTTATCAATTTGTTAAATCAACCCAGGTTTGAACAATCTAGCTACGAGCGCGTTCACGTAAAAGGGGCGGTGTTTGCACCATATGACCAATTGCAAACAGCCATGTCTCACGATGAAAACGAAAGTCCGACAGTATTTTTTCGCGGGCATATTTGAGGCACAATTGCATGTTGACTAGGCGACGTGGTGAGTGTTGGATTATTTAGGCTACTTGATCATTATATACTTCATTGGTAAATGTTGTTGCTTATGTTAGAATGATGTTGACTCAATATGATTATTCATTTAGATTCAACGAGTGAGATTATTCTGTTGATAATTCTTCGCATTTAGGCTATGTAACGTTATAGGGTAGGCTACTTACCCTACGCTCATTGAGTTTAGTCGGCTACACTACGGGATACCTGTACCTATTAATTTGGCAGGTGTTCTAACTTTAATTGGGTTGTAATCTATTATAACCTATCTGCCTCAGTTTCGCAAATGTCTAATGATTAAATATTTGTTTTGCCTCTTTCCAAAGATGACTTCATGCAATGA
This sequence comes from Thymallus thymallus, assembly GCA_023634145.1. Lineage (NCBI taxonomy): Eukaryota > Metazoa > Chordata > Actinopteri > Salmoniformes > Salmonidae > Thymallus > Thymallus thymallus. The sequence continues at coordinate 27,748,802 of CM042391.1, read as the reverse complement.
GGATAAATGGCGCCAAACGCTCACTAAAATTATAGAGGAACTGGATGACAATCAATATAAAAAGATGTGTCACCTTTTGAATAAAATTCCTAATGGTGTAAAGAGTGAAGTTAAGAAAGTAGACATGCCTAAAACCATTATCAATTACTTGGGAATGAAAAAATCAATCATTGAGATGCAAAGAGTGATGGCGAAGATACCAAGAAATGACTCAGCTATTCAGGACCTTCTGCGTCCCTTTGTTACGCACTTGCAGGATGAGAAAAAGCAGAAAAATAAAAAAGGTAGGTCTACCGTAAACATACATCATTGATATGTACAGTCTTACAAATTCACAGAAAATGTAGTGTCAATGATCGGGTCCCATCTCACTTCCCATGGTCATCTAAAATTGTTGAGTGCAACGAAGTGGTAATGCACTTCGCAGTGGGCAAAGACTGGTTGTAAAGACGTCACTATGATGTGCTATACTGTGTACACTAAAAATAAAAGGTTCCTGGAGTCTCCTTTAGGTGTTCTTCAAATTGAAACTGACACCTTCTAGCCATAAGTTCTTCGAATAACCACCTTTAATGGATGAGAGAATGCCAAGAGTGTGCATAGCTGTCATCAAGGCAAAGGGTGGCTATTTGAAGAATCTCAAATAAAAAATATATTTTCATTTGTTGAACACTTTTTTTTTTGGTTACTACATGATTCCATATGTGTTATGTCATAGTTGTGATGTCTTCACTTTTATTCTACAATGTAAAAAATAGTGCAAATAAAGAAAAAACATTGAGTAATATTCCAAACTTTTGACCAGGGGTTTAGATACTTTGCATCCTCCTACACCACAGCGGTCAGGGGCATATTTTAGGACGTTGCAGAGGGCCAGCACACCAACCTCATGAGTTCTGGCTTTTCATGACGTATAAGTATAATAGAGAATAAAATATGTTTACGATTGGCATAATGTGGGCATGCAGGACACTACAGAACAGTAATGCACAGTAAAATATCTTTAACAGTCACAATCTACTAAATGTTTTATTGTCTGTCAAATGTCTCAACTGCTCACATTTACTTACAAATAGAATGGAGTACACACAAGTGGTAGCAAAGGCATGTTTGCTCCTCTGTCCCTTCATATTGAAGTGGGATATGAATTCATTGGTCATCAATCTTAAACATTTTACGAAAGATATAAAAATTAGACAGCAGTTGGATAGTGTCAATTAACTAAATTTCTAGATGGTAAAGTTCTTCTTAATCCTAATACATGTTGTAATATTCAAACAACTTTTTACAAACACCGCTCCATAATCCTGAGGACATTGTCCCGGACATGTTCCGCCAATTGAGGACTGTTTGAGTAAAAAAAATAGGTTAATGTAAGTATGTGTCAAGAGACAATGGCGACAATCAAATATTATCCTTTTCAAAAGTTGTCTGTCATATCCTTTCTACAACAAACGTTGTTAGAAATGGGTTCAATTGGCACATATTTTACTCTTCTCTGCAACTGCACACGAGTTTGAGTAAGCAAGAAATGGGAGAAACTACATGACTCACCAAGGGAGGTGTCTTGAATCAGCACACAAGGTTTTTGCAACTGAAAAAGGGCAAGTTAAAATAGGATTTGATTTACAAACATATTAGTAGCGGTGCTATTTAAATTGGATCTACTTACTCAGTGGCGTGTATTAAATGGATGCCAACCAGGCTCCCCCCCCCCAAAAAAAAATGTACCAATAAAGTTATATATTTTGTCTCAGTTTCATAATTTTTCTTAAATTCGCAAGAGGCTGTGGTCTAAGACAACAGATGCGGGTTCGAGCCCCGTCTGTGTCGCAGCCGGCCGCGACGGGAGACCCATGAGGCGACGCACAATTGGCCCAGCGTCGTCCGGGTTAGGGAATGGTTTGGCCGGGCGGGTTGTCCTTGTCCCATCGCGCTCTAGCATCTCCTGTGGCGGGCCGGGCGCATGCACGTTGACTCAGTCGCCAGGTGTACGGTGGTTCCTCCGACACATTGGTGCGTCTGGCTTCCGGGTTAAGCGTTCATTGTGTCAAGAAGCAGTGCGGGTTGTGTTTCGGAGGACGCACGGCCCTCGACCTTCGCCTCTCCCGTCCCGAGTCCGTATGGGAGTTGTAGCGATGGGACAAGACTAACTACCAATTGGATATGACGAAATTGGGAAGAAAATTGGCATCTGTCTCTTAAGTCTAGGCCATCTGTTGCCGTCTGGTCCAAATGAGTATGACATTGTTGCCGCCCGTAGCGCTGAAGGCAAGGGAAGCCAGCGAGCGTCTGCCCCCCCCCTTGACAAAAAAGTATACACAATTAGCTAATCAGCATTGAGCTAAACTGAGCAAGCTCAACTGAATGGTCCTGGCGCACCAAAAAAGTGTCAAAGGAAACCAGCTTGGACTTGGCGTCACTCCTATCAAATCCCATTGAGAGCATACGTCATTGACATAAAACCCTTAATTGTTGCATCTCGTGTTATTGTCCTCCGGTAGCTTAAATTGTCCGTTTCCTAAATGAGTCATGATGGAGATAGCGATTTGGACTTGTGGTTTAACCCACACACTGCTACCGCTTACACTACACTTCAATACCAACCCTCTGTGTAAAGGGTTCTACATGGAACCCCGAAGAGTTCTACCTGGAACCAAAATGGTTCTACAAAGGGTTCTCCTATGGGGACAGCCAATTAATCCCTTTTAGGTTGTTGATAGCACCTTTTTCTGAGTCTGATTGGGCTCATTGATTAAAGTTGAAAAATAAATGCTGCGCTCATGGAATTGCATACTTTGCCAAGAGTGCAAAGCTGTCAAGGTAAAGGGTAGCTACTTTGAGGAATATAAAATGTTGAATATGTTTAACACTTTTGGTTACTACATGATTCCTTGTGTTATTTCATAGTGTTGATGTATTCACTATTATTCTACAATGTAGAAAGTAGTACAAATAAAGAAATACACTTAAATGAGTAGGTGTCCAAACGTTTAACTGGTACTGTATATATTATTTATAAGTCCAAAAATGGATGTAGCAACTACAGATTGCCCCTTTAAGTCTATCAAAAGTTTCGGCAATAAAACTCCCACTTTTATTCCATAGGCTTGGATCCGCACTATGCAGCTGTTGACAGAGCGCATTTTTCACTGGCTGTCCACTGGTTTAAAAAACAATGATTAATAGGCAGCTTAAACTTCTTTAATTCAACCATTATTGGTTTCCAAAACACATTTAGATTTGTGAACAGCCATCCACAACCACAATCTGTGGCGCAAATAGCTAAATGAGAGCAGCAGTGTGATTCACATCAATGTGCTAAATAAATCAATAATAATAAGTGACAGCAGTCACACCATTGGAAGACAGTTTGGACTGTAGCCTACAAATTCATATTCCTGCGATCCACCCAACACACATTTGATGCGTGACTCGCTCAGGTGGAACTTAACTTTTTTTCAACGCTGATTTAATGTAATTGAGAACAGAAGTGTCAAATATTTTTTCTCACAAACATCCTTTTTGAATTTAAAGGTAACCTACAGTTAAAGTCGGAAGTTTACATACACTTAAAATGAGTTAGTGACTTCAGGCTTCAATGATGTTAACTATAGTTTTGGCAATTCGGTTAGGACATTATTTGTATTTGACATCGTGTATCTGTCTTTTGTGTATTTTCGTTCTGGCATTTTGCACCTGCCCTATGTTTTGTTGTAGCTGCTCGACAAAGAAATTTCCCCTCGGGGATAAATAAAGTACCTATCTATCTATTACTTTGTGCATAACACAAGTAATTCTTCCAACAGACAGATTATTTCACAATTCCAGTTGGTCAGAAGTTTACATACACTAAGTTGACTGTGCCTTTAAACAGCTTGGAAAATTCCAGAAAATTATGTAATGCTTTAGAAGCGTCTGAGGCTAACTTGACATCATTGAGTCCATTGGAGGTGTACCTGTGGATGTATTTCAAGGCCTACCTTCAAACTCAGTGCCTCTGCTCGACATCATGGCAAATCAAAAGAAATCAGCCAAGACCTCAAAATTGTAAACCTCCACAAGTCCGGTTCATCCTTGAGCAATTTCCAAACGCCTGAAGGTACCACGTTCATCTGTACAAACACCATGGGACCACGCAGCTCAGGAAGGACACGTGTTCTGTCTCCTAGAGATGAACGTACTTTGGTGCGAAGTGCAAATCAATCCCAGAACAGCAAAGGATCTTGTGAAGATGCTGGAGGAAACCGGTACAAAAGTATATATATCCACAGTATAGAGTCCCATAGACATAACCTGACAGGTTGCTCAGCAAGGAAGAAGCCACTGCTCCAAAACCGCCATAAAAGCCAGACTATGGTTTGCAACTGCACATGGGACAAAGATTTTACTTTTTGGAGAAATGTCCTCTGTTCTGATGAAACAAAATAGAACTGTTGGCCATAATGGCCATCGTTATGTTTGGAGGAAAAAGGGGGAGGCTTGCAAGCTGAAAAACACGTGAAGCACGGGGTTGGCAGCATCATGTTGTGGGGATGCTTTGCTGCAGGAGGGACTGGTGCACTTCACAAAATAGATGGCATCATGAGGAAGGAAAATTACGTGGATATATTGAAGCAACATCAAGACATCAGTCAGGAAGTTAAAGCTTGGTCGCAAATGAGTCTTCCAAATGGACAATGACCTCAAGCATACTTCCAAAGTTGTGGAAAAATGGCTTCTGGACAACAAAGTCAAGGTATTGGAGTGTGCATCACAAAGCCCTGACCACAAACCTACAGAACATTTTTGGGCAGAACTGAAAAAGCGTGTGCGAGCATGGAGGCCTACAAACCTAACACCAGTTCTGTTAGGAGGAATGGGCCAAAATTCACCCAACTTATTGTGGGAAGCCTACCCGAAACATTTGACCCAAGTTAAACAATTTAAAGGCAATACTACCAAATACTAATTGAGTGCATGTAAACTTCTGAACCACAGAATGTGATAAAATAAATAAAAGCTGAAATAAATCACTATTATTCTGGCATTTCACTTAATAAAGTGGTGATCCTAACTGACCTAAAACAGGGAATTTTTACTAGGATCAAATGTCAGGAATTGTGAAAAACAGTTAAAATGTATTTGGCTAAGGGGTATGTAAACATCTGACTTCAACTGTAGTTTCAAAAGTATCTGTAATCTGATTACAATATTTTTGCTGGTAACAGATTAGAGTTACCATTCCTTTATTCCATAATAATCCCGACAGAAACCATGCACTTGCATAAACACACCCACAAACACAGGTGGGAATGCTGAACATAAATAGGCTCCCCAATTAGAGACAATGTAGCGCAGCTGCCTCTAATTGGGGACCAATTCCCAAACTAAAACATAGAGATTTCCAGAGACCTCTCTGAACATTAACCTTACGGTACCATATTAATGGAGGATTATCCAGAAAGCTAATAACGTTCTTCTCCCCAACAAACTGCTGCTTTACTTTTTTTGTGTACATTTTGAGAAACTGTTGACCGATGTCCTATGTATGCAAATTACATGCATGCATTATGTAAATTACATGCATGCATTATGTAAATTGCGTACATGTGTTATGTAAATTACATGCATGCATTATGTAAATTACATGCATGTATTATGTAAATTGCTTTAAAGCTTTAAGGGAAAATATAGTCATATTTTCAGTGTCAAATTCAGAAGCAGTAATTTGTTACTAATTATTTGTTTGCAATTCGGATAATTATTTCACTTATTGTTTTTTGACCAATCAGATCAACTCTTTTGCCAATTTGTTACTAATTACTAATTATTGATGGAAATAAATGCGATTAAAAATAGGGTTTTTGTAAATCCTGGTGGATTGTAGAAGGATATTGAAATAAAAGACATAGGCCTATGTGTTATTTGATACATTGTGAAAATCAAATGTAGTTAGTCATAATAGAACATCAAAACAGCATTCAGTGGGACAGGAGAACGTGTGCAGTACAATAAACAGTGGTTAGCCAACACTGACAACATATTACCGTTAGAAGCCAACACACAGCAAACCTGCCACATATTATTAATTAAACAACCATTATTTCATTGTGATTTTTTTTTTAAGGGTATCCTGTATTATTTTGCATGTTTATCTTACATGCTGAAAGCAAAAGCATTTATAGCATCAGAGATTCTCTAAATTACGGAACATCTATGAAGGCTATAAGACCACAGAGACTGTCACAAATAGTAGCTTTTAATGACCTAGCAAATTTGACATTGAGGTGAAATGTATCACATTTATTTTTTTATATTTTTGATTGGTATTTCATCGCCTGCCGAAAAAAACCTAAATTGGCCCTACTCCTGAAAAAGTGAATCATGTGCTAAGCTGAATCATGCAAACCCTGCAGAAAAAGAACATTACATTAATTGTAATCATTGTAATGGTTTTAGTGTCTTATATGCAATGGGTGAAAACACTATGCACATGTTTATATAGATTGGTGTATATTCATTGAGTAGCATTTAGATAACCGGTCAGTTGTTCAATCAGATTTCAACCAAAAGCCAGATATCAATCAAAGTAAGACGTGTTTTTCATGACGTCAAATAAGTCTTAATTTAACCAGGGAAGTCAGTTAAGAACAAATTCTTATTTACAATGACAGCCTAGGAACAGTGGATTAACTGCCTTGTTCAGGGGCAGAACAACAGATTTTTACCTTGTCATCTCAGGGATTCAATCCAGCAACCTTTCGGTTACAGGCCCAACACTCTTAAGCACTCGGCCACCTGCCGCCTCACCAATCTGTTTCAACAAGTAAAAGACGTCATTATCATGTCATATGCCCACTGGGTTGTTAATTGTTAATGTGTTTGTTTTTTCCATTCCTGTAGGACGGCATAAGAAACAAATAATTGATTCGGAGTCTGAGAAAGAGACTGAGACACCTGCAGCCACTGGTTTGAATTTATTTTATTCAAGATAGTGTTTTTGACTACATGAATTCTCTCCATTGGTCTAGTGACCATTCAAATTAGTAACATCTTTCAGGGTGTGTGAATGATGAGATCACTTGAACTGTTGGTATAGGCAATTAATTTAAAGCAGATTTTCACTGCTCTAGTCTAGTGGTAAATTGCTTTTGTGCATAGGTACATTGATATGAAGTAAAAACAATATTCATAAAATATTCATATTTTATTTCTTTTTCAGGGCAGAAGAGGAAATATGTGAGCGAATCAGAGGATGAGGAGTCAGAACCAGGTTCTAAAGAATATGCTTTCAAGTTTCAGTCAATCAATTTACCTTATTGATTAAAATAAAATATAATTATAAGGGCCATGCATATTCTACATACTGTAGATGTTCACTTGACAAGTTCTATGAATTCGTTTTGTTTTATTTTATTTTTGTCATGCAAAATTTGAGGAGAATTCATTGTGACTCATTTGTTTTTAAGGTCCAGAGAACAAGGTGCTAGGGGAAAATGACAAGGTTTGGGCACATTTTGCAATCCATTTACAAGCTGAAGTTAGCCTAGTTGGTTGCATTGTCTGTTTATGCAATGAAAAATGAGAAACTGACAGACAATCAGACAGGTGGCCTCAGCAATACAGATAATTTTAACTTGTATAGGTGAGGATGGTTTGACTAAACCCCCCCATATAATTAGAATAACATTTATGTATGTTCTATCCATTATGTTTATATGACAGAACCACACATATTTTTACTTTCTCAGGGTAATCCTCCCCTCTCTTCCAAGCGCCAGTCCAACTCCTGGGTAAGTGTGGCTGTGTTTACACAGGCAACCCAATTCGGATAATTATTTCACTTATTGTTTTTTGACCAATCAGATCAACTCTTTTGCCAATAATTCAGCAGAATATCAGAATTGGGCTGCCTGTGTAAACTCAGCCTATCCTTTTCTGAAACCTGAAGACTCATTAGGTCCTAGAGCTTGAGTTACACAGACACCCACAGTCCAAGGTTTAATACCTGATCGGTCACATAGTCAATTGGTTATTGTATGTGTTTAGACATTGTGTGACAGATCCTCTTCTACCCTGTGTTTGTCAGATGCTAACCATCGCAGATCTGAAAAACCTGGGAGGACTTGGCGATAAAGCGATAAAAGGAAAAATTGTAAAAAAATCTAATCTGATATATTATGACACAAAGGTAAAGAAAAAGCAAACTCTTTTCCATGTGGGTCTGACTGATGACACAGCCAGTATCAAAGTCACTGTATATGGGAAGGAGAGATATGACTTATTCCAAGAGGGAAGCTTTTACCAGTTGAAAGCCCTCATTGTGGAAGGGGATATAGTGAAGTTCACAACAAAAAGCAAAGTGTCCAAAACAAGCCCATTAGAAGTTCCTCAGAGGTTGGAGATGGAGGCAAGGATGCTCATTGAACCGGCCCACCTTCCAGTCTGCTCCATCGCTGATGCCAAGGCCGCTCACCCGGGCCTCGAGATGAGCATTGATGGGACTGTTATTGATGTGAGTCATACAGTACCTCTATAAATGACCTTTAAATAACCCTTTGCTAATTGTTTTTAGTTGACTGCACCCTCTCTTTGCTCAGATGACACCTGTGAATAAAGTGAAAGTGAAAAAGGAGAGGACAAGGAAGTTGATTGAGCGCCGCAGCCTGACCTTGCAGGATGAGACTGGTTCTATTGAGGTCTGTCTCTGGAGGGAGCAGGCCTGCAACTGCAGTGCATCAGTTGGAGATACCGTGACGGTGACCAATGTGTACTCCAGCATGTATTTAAACAATATTTCTCTCAACTCAACGGGAAGAACCAGGGTTTATAAGGTGGGTCCTGTTACTAAGGGCTGGGTGGTCTGCCATTGCCTCTGCTTTTCAAATATGTGATCAACTCTTTATTGCAGGCTAGTGATGATATTCATATAAAACCTATACATTTAATGATCTCTCTCGCTCTCTCTGGTGTAAATTAGGTCCAGCCTGCTACTTTGGAGACTGTGAGGCTGTCTATTGAAGCAATTGAAAAGTGCTCTAAGATGGAGGTGACCCTGGAAGCAGAGATAGCTGGAAAGCTGAAAACCTTAATTGTGGCATCGGAGATCCTGGCACAGACCTATGGCATTAAACTCCAGGGAGACTTTGAAGACAGGCTTCTTAAGATAATACCACTTTTTGCAGAGGCAAAAATACAAGGCAATAGAATTACAACTCTCACAAAGATTTAAGTCCATCCTGAATGATAAAAGGTTTAGTGGATGAAAAGTTTAATTACTGGCAACTTCGGCCACATAACCAATGACTTGAAAAGTCACACTTGTACTAGAATAGAATTATTAAATGTATTGATTTGTATTTGTAAAGAGCTGAAATGGTACACCACAAACAAGATATTATTCAACCCAAGATTTGCTGAAGACTTTCCATTTCTTTCTGATTTCAGTTTAATTCTGCATGTGTTAAAACCATTTGTATTTCACCAGTGGTAAGAGGTTGTAAGGAGTTTCTTATACACATGTAATTCAGCTAAAAAAAAAATGCTTTTAGTAGATGCTGAAAGAGACCTGGTTGATGACTGTATTATACATATACAGGGCTATATTTCAATCTGTATGCCCAATAGAAACGGAATGGTAATTTCCGATTGAGCTGACATATGCAGCGTTTACCGTAAATGCAGTCTCCGTCAATGCGGGAACATTGCCTTTAAATTTCAATTGGGCTTTTGTGCTGAACTTCCGCGGTATGGATTGAATAGAACCCTTAATCTCTGATAATTCTGAATTTGTTTAATGTAAAATAAAAATATTTGTTTTACCTCAAACCTTTTATCTTGCAACTGTCAACTTAGTTTTTGCTTTAGAGGGAGGTTTGGCTAGAGCCTTTTGTCAAGCATTTCAATGGCAAAAAGCTGTAAAAATGATTTTCAATAAAGTAATTACCTCCATAATGAAGTGTTATGTCCTTTTTTCCACTTTATTGCTTATAACTTTACTATTTTGATGATACATGGAATTGACAGACAAGCTTCAGACGGCATTGTTATTTAAAAATGAAAACTGCCATGGCAATTTCTTGTCATGTTTCATGCTGCTTTGGAATTCCTGGTCATACACTTACTGTTTTTCTATTAACATAAAAAAATGTCTTGTCATGTTTTACTTTTCGGGGAGACTTGGCTATGGCCTTTTGTCAAACATGTATAGCCAAGGAAGCAATTTCCTTTTTATACTTCCAGTTTATTGCAGGGATCATCTACAAGAGACTGAGGTCCTTCACATCAAGTACCATTTATATAGATCCTTTCACATCATTACACTCAGGAAAAACACATGAAATAAATACATACTTCTTTCAAACATTTTGTGCACCATACTCTTCTGAGGAACTACTACATAAGTGACTAACAAATTAAGAGCTATATCTCAGCAGCATGCAATTCACAACAGCACATAAACACAAAATACACAGTACACAAAATGTACATATTTAACCATTTTCAACATATCGCTTGATTTGACAAACATTGACCATTATGAATTAGCAGTGAATTCAGATTGCTCTATTGAAACAGGATAGTTCCACATCTTTTTGTAACTTTGTAGTGGTCTGTTGCATCTAGGGATTTGTGGTGAGTTATCTAGCACACATAATGCATGTAATGAAATGTTTGGTCCTTGAGGGGAACAAGATTTACAATTGTATTTATCATTATCAATTGCCAGTTATCATTTTGGGGTAACAGTTTTGGTCAATTCAATAGTTTTATGCAAATACAAGGAATGATACATTTCAGTCAAAAACATAACAGAGAGGACCTATGTTGAGAATGTTTTACTCTGAAGTTACAAATAAATAGCTTTTTATAAGGTTGCTTCCCTTGAGAACTTGAAATAGAGTGTGTGTGTGTAATCTTCTGATGCTGCAGGGGAACTTATGTCACCATGTACTCCTGGCGCTTGTTGAGTCGGACCTGGCAGAGTGACACCGCCCCCACTGCAACATAAATGGCTGCTGCGATGAAGCAGTTGATGCCCACCTGGTTGTAGAGTCCATAGATGGTCCCCGGGGGGTTCTTACTGTGGGGCACAGAGAGATGAAAGAAACTGATGAGTTTGGGGGAAAACAACCAAAGCGAGACAACATGGGTTTCCCAAGGGTGAATTCAAAGGGGATCTGAACTAGAAGAGACAAACTCAGTTCATTGTAATGGTCCCTTTTCTTTACACCACTTACTCATTGCGGATGTCCTCCTCTGTGAAGGGCACGTCCTCAATCAGTACAGCAGACTTTGCACTGAAGAAGATCCCCAACATCACCTGCAATACAACAAGAGGATACATATGTATTGCATTATGCACATTCAGTGTAGTCAGAGAGTAAATATGTTTGGATTACAGGGCCAATTAGGGCCCAGTCAGTAGAGACATCCTGTGAGTGTGCATACAGGGTCAAATGACAAGCTCAGTCCAGAGACAGAAGAAGAAGTGAGACATCCCACTCCTTAATTCTTAATATATCCAGTTAATTAAATAAGCATATTTAGCATACCGGTACAGTTAGTCAAGAGATGTTCTAGCAACACCAGACTTTTAATGACAGCTACTGTAGCTAGCTAGCCTGGAAACCCAATGTTGAATTTCATTGAATTCTAGATCGAGCATAAATTATAATTTGGATCAGGAAAGTTTCCTCACAACCTCTATAGGTCAGAATTTTGAATAAAATTATATTTGAACTTACTTTACCGGTTGTCAGTGTAGTTGATTCTTTTGTAGGTAGGAATGTAAGACAACATATCCACAGGAAAGTATAGTAGTGGGTTCAGATTTCTATCACCTGAAGCATGGCACAAAAGATGAAAATACATGCACGAGCGCCTGCATGCTTGCCCAGCTCGTGCACGTTTTTAAATGGTTCTGCACATGCTTCAGGTGATAGAAATCTGAACGCAAAACCAGCGCTTTGAAAAGTTATGTAATTATTAGGGGTCGTGTTAACACAGGATTCTGCGTTTTTCACACAGAAAAGAAAAGATAAAACCCTGAAAAATATGTTGCTGCATTTTGTAAACGCAGACCTAAAATGCTTCTTATTCTAAATTCTACTTGGCTTCAGTCAGGATTCCCAGCCTGAGTGATGCACTGGTGGACTAGACGTAACATAGTAAACATAAATTAATATAACACAAACTTATAGCAACCCAAAGGTTGCATGTTCAAATCTCAATTTTAGCTAATTAGCAACTACATACTACTTTTTAGTATGTTAGCTATCCCTTCCCCTATCCCTTCAAGCAAAACACTAGGACATGGCTACATTCTTTCTATAGTCTAATAAAAAACATGAGCTTACGCAGACCCAGAGTAATTTATTATATGTAGAGGTGCTGACTACAAGTGAGCACCTCTACAAGTGACTCTTGTCTATATTGGGTTAGTTATAAAACTTTTTTTTTTGCACGAGAGAGTCATGACTTTACTTTTCGTAGCAGGTTTAGGAGAATTTGCACAGCTGGTTATGAGAATTATAGGCTTAGGTTAGGAAATGGGTTAGGGTTTGCTAAAACATTTTTTTAAATCTGAATAAATTTGACAAAAGCTTGATGCCATCTAGACATGACCGACAGGAACAGGCAAAGCGAGAGGGATAACTGGGCCCAAAATCTTCTCCAGCAGGTGGCGTTTTTTCGCTCACCAAGCGAGGCGTTTTCATATGGTGGTATTTGTACTAGTGTCGAATAGAATGTAATGGCTTATTTGATCGACGTTTTGTAATGCATAGGTTGTTACGATATAAGTAGGCCCTACCCGTGACATCCCAGCAACTTTTAGAACAAACACTCGTTATCACACTTGTATCTACCCTCTCATTGGCTAGAATTGTCCCAACTGATCTTGCCTCCTCCTGACTGCCTTCCATTTTTTAAGACATGTATTTTCATTGTTTGAGCGCCAGTGAGTATATCTGGTCAATATAATGGATAATCTGTGTTTGTACTTCTATTGTCATCGGATAAACGATTTTCTGCTTAATGTGTCGCATGAATATTGCGGTAAACAGTAGTTACACGCCCTTATCAATCTATTGAACAAAAAAAACAGACTCAATATAAAACGCAAATTAAATGGTTAAGACGCAGATTTCCTGTGGATATATCTTACACATTCCTACCTGCAAACGGGCCAACCGGTAAAGTAAGTGAATATTATTTGATTTAACATTCTAGGTTGTAGAGGTTGTGAGGGGAAACTTTCCTGATCCAAAAGCTCATTTATGACCGACGTTGAATCCAACTCAATACAACATCTCGTCTCCAGGCTACTAGTTAGCTTGCGGCTAAAGGTTGCCCTATTTGGCTCTAATGATCAGATTCAGGAAAGCTCAAGTTACTTTAGCCCACAATCAGTTACAGGTGTCTCTATAAAAATAAAGACTTGACTAGCTAATATCGAAAGGTGGAAAATCTTGACACGACCTATATCGCTAGTTAGCTTTAGCAGATGCAAGCTTGGGCTGGGTGGGAGCTAACGCGTTAGCCAACTAGGTAATCCTTACCAGCATGATGACTCCCCATATGCTGATCACTATTCCACAAGCGGCCATTTTCGGACCGCAGAATAAAAGGGATGGCATTCTTGTAGTTTCTTTTCTACCAAAATAAACAATTTCGATACACTAATCTAAAACATTCCTTTTCTCAAAGGACGAGCGTCGCCCTAGCCTCCATCAGATGACATTCGTTAATTTCCGTAAATGTTCGTCTATTGCGGTACGAAAGCCAATCAAAATTGGTCCTCAGTAAGGCCCCGCCTTCTCCCTTTCGCGAGTCACCTACCTACCAAGCTAGTTAGCTAATCTTTATTAATTTATTTGACAGTGTTGTTGCGATATTGAAAAATGTAGTTTTAAACTACAAAGTTACACTTCGTAAACGTATTAGTCTATACGACTAGGTCTAGCGTGTTAATTGTTGAAACGCTTAATTTGCCGCCTTCTATGGTAACTACCCTGCTAACATTATCTTCCCCTAAGCTATTTGCTATTGTTGCGTGGGATAGCAAGCCACAGTAGCTGGCTAAGTGGAGACAGCAGCTCAAAATGACTTCAGCCTCTACTAAGGTAAGAACCGTCTAACATCTTAAACAGTTATTCTCTCTTTTACCAGTAACCATGGTGTGAATGCGTCATTTGATATGGCCCTAAGCTAATACAATACTGTTTCAACGTTTCTATTTCTGTGACAGGTGGGAGAAATCTTCTCCGCAGCAGGCGCTGCCTTCACCAAGCTGGGTGAACTTACCATGCAGCTGCATCCAGTAGCTGACACTAGCCCTGCAGGGTGAGTGTGTACACTCTCACTCACTCAAGAAAAAATGCGGATTAAGGTGTAGTTGGATTTCTCTTTAAAATGTATGTCAAAAACCATTGATTTAAAAGTTAAACATATTATACAACTCTATGCACAAGGACTACTTAACAATTTCCACTGACAATTTTTCAAAAACACGATACTGCCTAGTTCACGGCACAAACCATCATGTTGTTACTAAACTTTGCATCTGCACTGTTCTTCAAGTAAATATATTTTTGTTAAGAGTAGTAGTTGTGCATAGTTGTATGGTTTGTTTAACTTTGCAATCATTGTAATTACACATGTGTAACAACAATCTTGTTACCATGCTTGTTACAACTATTGTAACTGAATGTACTAACTCATTGTTACACATGCTTAAAAAAATAACACTTGTTACCAAAGAGGCACATGTCTACTGAATTCAAGAATTTAGTATTTCACTTTATCATCATAATTTGATTCATTAACATTGGTTAAAAAGGATCTGATCCATTGTGGATGCACATGGTGTGCAAGATATGATAGCGCACTCTAAAAAGCCTGAACTTTTTCCATCAATATGTACTAATGATAATAACCCTAATATTTGTATAATGTTAATGAATCAAATTATGATGATAAAGTGAAATACTAAATTCTTGAATTCAGTAGACATGTGCCTCTTTGGTAACAAGTGTTATTTTTTTAAGCATGTGTAACAATGGGTTAGTACATTCAGTTACAATAGTTGTAACAAGCATGTTAACAAGATTGTGTAATTAAACTGTAATACTACTAGTTACAAGTTGTTACAGTGTAACAGTGATTGTTACGCGTAGTTACAACACTTGTAACAGTGTAACTACAAGTGTAAGTACACTGTAACAAGGACACCTTAAAATAAAGTGTTACCCAATATTTTTTGGGGACATTTCTTTTGTCTAATAAACCTGTGTCAATGGAAACCTGCCTACTGACTCTTCTCCTTCCCATTGCTATGCTCCTCTCCCCAGAGCCAAATGGACAGAGACTGAGGTCGAGTTGCTGCGGTCAGCTGTGCGGCGCTTTGGTGATGATCTGAACAGTATCAGCTCTGTGATTAAGGAGCGCACTGTGTAAGGACCCTTCTGGCCCCTTTCTTACCTTCCGTGTTTATTCTTTGTTGTCACACCTTTTTAATCTCTTTCTTTCTCCCTCTATCTCATTATACTGCACCCACTCTTACCATATTTCACCACTCTTTCATCCATTGAGTTTTATCTTTACTGCCTTTTTTTCTAAAGAAGACATCTGTTGGCGTTGACTTCAACTCCAGACAACTCTGTATGAAAATCATATAACCAATCTGTTGTCTCCTCTGTTTTATGCAGAGCCCAGATAAAGACGACAGTGAAGAGGAAACTGTATGAGGACAGCAGGGTGCCCCTCTCCTCCGACTCCCCCAAAAAGCTCACCAAGAAGACCCCAGTAACTATGGCAGCAGCACCCGCGGCCCCCACTGTCATCGCAGTGCCCACCTCACAGGTTGTCGTGGCATCAGGGCTGCAGAGCTCCTCTATGCCCCCTGCAATCAAGAAACAGAAAACAGCAGGTGAGTGGAATGATACAGGTCTATACCTCATGGGTCAGGGATTGTGTGATGAATATGGCTTGTATACTGAATTTTGTCAAAAGACCAAGACATTTATTTTGAGATATGCAAATCCTTTCTGAATCAATACTTCTGACGCATTTACCCCAAACACTGGCTGATTTGAATGTATGTGCAAGTTTACTAACATGATACATGTTTCCCTGTCTGTGTGTGTGTGTGTGTGTGTGTGTGTGTGTATGTATGTATGTATAGATGTGACGCTCAGTGCTCTGAATGACTCTGATGTGAACAGCGACCTGGTGGACATTGAGGGACTGGGAGATAGTTCCAACACCAAGAAGCTCAACTTTGATCAAGGTGAATAATAATATCCGCTCCATCACTTGCTCTCAATCGACATGGTTGTCACATTGGCATAATGCCACAAAGTCCAAGGTATTTAGCTGAATAGAGTCTTCATCTGTTCTCTGTCTTAAATCTGTGTGGCTCATCTTGTTTTCCCAGAAAGCCTCAACCTGGACTCCAGCCTAATCATGAACTCCAGTGACCTGCCCCTCCTGTCTCGCTGACCTCTAACCCCACTGTACCCTTGGGTTGGAAACACTAGGTCCCTATATCACCAGAGAGCAGACTACTGTTAGTATCTTTGTTACAGAGCTTTTATGGACAAATTTAAGCAGATAGATGTGTATTTTTATGAACAGACCCCTCTCCCCATCAAGTACTTCTCTATTCAGTTTGGGGCTTTTATACTGTTTCTCACAAACCTAGTTTGTGTGCGATGTATAGCTTTTTTTTAATATAACAATTTATTTGCTCTGCTATTTTGCAAGTACTGTATTGCAGCTGAACATGTGCTGTTCATGTTCTGAACAGATGAGATAAATGGTGTTTCAGAGCAGATGTCCATGTGTGTACCACTGGTTGATATTTATAAATGCAAGATACTGGCTATCCAACTGTTACCGGTATTTCATTTTGTTCACACAATGGTTGTGCATGACATGATTCCACTTATGTTGATGTTTAGTAAAATTGTAATCTCTTTTGTGTGTGTTTCACTGGGATTGTAGAATGTGATAGAGGGTAGCGATTCGGACTGCCATCTAGTGGCTGTTTACCAAAAAGATTGCATAAATGTACAGGTGACCCATATCAAATTATCTATGGAGACAAAGGAAAGTCCACAGGTTTTCTGATATAATACAGTGACTTTTGTTATCATGATTTTATTCATATATAATACAATATTTATATTTAAAAGGTGTACATTCTCACTCTTGCTCTTAGTTCCATAAAAATACATAATCTTCTCTTTATGTAGACTTGTCCAAGCTATTTACAGTTTGAAAATACTTGTCTGAATGTTCTGGCAATGTGCTTTAATTCCCTTTCTCACAATAACATATCTTTATTTCCTCCTCTCTCTCCACTTTGCTTTATTCTATTGTCAGTTAAAAAAAAAAAAAAAAAAAGGAGCATATCGTATTTGACATCGTATTTGGAAAACAATCATGTTTAAGATTGTGGCTGTTCACAAATCTTTTTTTCCTGTGATATTTTTGTATAATGAAAAAGAAACAATACAATAATCTGAAAACGACAATACAAATTAAGTGTTTAACTGACCTCGCACCAACGAGATGGTCTCCTGGTTGAAGTATTGCAATTGAGACGGCCAGGTCAGACCCAGGCCTGGACCTATCACCTACAGGCAGTGGTCTCGTACGACAGGACACTGGGAAACACTGCTGATAAGGCATGCAAACCCTGTGGGTCAACTGCAATGAACATCAACAGATGATTCAAATCTTTAATATTTGGCTTCAGATCATTTCCATCTCTTAAATGTATTTCTTTCCCTCTAGTTCATCCTCTGCAACAAGGATGGGATTGGTGAAACTACCACTTCATGTTAGTGCCATTTGATGGCAAGTTTTACTTGTAGGTTAACCGCAGATTAAAATGGAGTTATGATATTTGACAGAGATCCAGCATCTTCTATGGATGTTCATGTCATTTGACTCGGTATGCATTTACAGGATATCTCCCCATACTTAGGAAGGAGTATCAAATATGTGTATGAAAAGGTAATCATTTGGGTTTGGCAATGTGGGTTGATTGATAATCTACACTAGGATCTCAATCATACACCTTAGAGTGAAATGGAGCTGTGATGCTTGTTGTCAATCTAAACAATGTATGCTGTCAAAATATAACTACAGTCTTGAGAACAAGTGAACATGAATAGAACGCAAACTGGAGTTTTTATTTCCCTCCAAATTGATTGTCACTAAGGAAAAACAAAGTTCCTTCATCTAAAATCAGTGGTTAAGGTCAGCAGATGACCCTGAACCCTGGCTGACCTAAGCACTTCTCTGAGACAGTAACCTGATGAGAAACGAAGCAACAAATATACAAAGTAACAGCATGTCTTAAAATCAGGATATGATCCCATTCGTGTAACTGCAATATTGATTAATAATGTGAAACTAATACTGTGCAAAATTGTGAAAATTGGAAGTAGGCCTACAAAAATGAGATATTTTCTGTCCATTACTGTAAAAGGGCATTGAATAAAGAGTATTCCACAGTTACTGTCTAACGTTCTGTTTTTTGTATAAGACACTTCTCTAAGCAGCTTATATAGACTACATATTTCACAAGTCAAAAGGTCTGGAGGTCACATAGTCATGGGGTTAAAAACGACATAACTTCCCCATAAATGATATTAACCCAAACAGCATGATATGCCTTTGATGTCACTTATATCTCACCATCTACCAGGGTACTGAGCATGTATAACCATACCACATTACAGTATTTGAATAAGACTGGTCAGTAATGTAATCCATGGGAAAAATGTATGTTAACACCCCACAGACCACCTCTGTAGAAAGGGTAATATCATGCTCTACCCAGAGGACTGAGATCCCCAGTCCTGGTCCTTTCTATCTAACTAAAGAACACACACACCTGTCGAGGTGATTCCTTCAAGTAAATGTGTTTTTGTAAACCTTTCTGTGGAAATTGTTCAAATTAGTCCTCCTGTATGGTGTTTAACTTTGCAATCATTGGTTTTTGTTTGACATACATTTTAAATGAGTGTAGCTAGTTTTCCATCCAATTGGCAACAGATTATAATGTGAATATTCTGCAACACGCATGAAGAAAATATGCACATTTGGTGTGTTTCCACCAAACTGACTTGATGCGGATAAAAGTCAGTGCGTGATGACAGTGCACACAAAACATACTTTTTTTGCTTAAGTGTTCATGTATCAAATAAAAAATGTAATGTTCAATGTGTTTCCATCGCATTTTCAACTCTACTGATAGTTGTCACAAACTGTTGCATTAAACAGCAAATTTGCCTACTCTGGTCTTGGCATGTGCCCTCTAGCCAACAGCTCGCAGATACAGTGCGGGTTTGTTAGTCTACATGATGAGATTATTATGGATAAGAGTGAGAATATTTGTCAAAACGGCCATCATTCGATATGATGGTTATTGTATCAATATTAGCGCATAAGCCATTTCTCACTTAATACATTTTACAGACACAAAAAGATACCATGTTGAACGTAAAAATTATCTGTCTGCATTTTAAAATTGTACTGAAACTTCCTGTTACCATCACAGCTGTCGTAAAATATTTTTATAAGGTATGACTTTACTAGCATAAAAACTGTAGATGGAAACGTGTTTGTTTCACTCTGATACTGTGGAATTGCCATGTCAATAACAGATTTGTACTAAAAATGTTAGTTACCAGTATCCACACAGAACTCTCATTAGGATTGGGCCCTTAAGGACCAGGATTGGGAGGGTCCTCTAGGCAGAGCTTTGCTTGGGGATTCTATATTTACAGTACAAACCCCCACAGCCAGAGAAAGTGAGGGGCCATAAAAGGCAGCCCTGCTCATATCCACATATCAATACACTATTCCCATGTAGACAAACTCAAGCCAGCACCGGCTCGGAAGTCCGCTGTGATGCCCTGGTGACTTAATGTCTCATGTTTGAGAGCTAGCTTCTGGACTATCAAAGAATACTAGACTATTGGGTCCCGTTCTGTGGGATGCAACGTTCCCCCACTGTTACCGCTCAACACAACTTCAGACAAGGCCTTTTCTTGACTATTGGAAGAACTCATTGTTTTACAGTACCAGTAACACCTGTAGATACGAGATAAACAAAATACCAACAAGGAAAAGGACAACCATAGTTGACATTGGTTAATTACATCACAAGCCACATGTCAACTACAGCGAAAAGTGAGTCCAGAAGTTAGTAAAACGATTTTCTAAGTGCGTTCCCATTGTCATCACAATCTCTTCTCCCTGACACTACCTTACAATGCGCTGGTCACCTGATCACCAACTTTCTTTAGCAGGGAATTTCCTGCTACCTTCTGATTAACAAAGCACGGGTGCCAGTCTTTGTATAATATCTAGATATTATCTTGATTACAAATCGAGATCTGATTACTTCAGGAGCCAAGGAATATGTTTCCCCAAGGCTCTGATGGTTTGAGAGAGGAGTGCTCCCTGATAGGCCAATTGCGTAGAAACTAGGGCTCTGGATGACTTCCGGGTGTCATGGAGAGCGAGTGAGTTGTGTGTTGGGTAGCTCCGTTGCACTTACTATTCCTTTTTGCAATTTGCATTTAATTCAATCCGCACTGTCACAGCGTAGTCTGTTCGTTTAATTTCTCTTTGTTTAAGTGTTGTTTAATTACCTTTTCGTGTCGGATGTCTCGGTCTTTGAAGTCCAAACGTGCGGCAGAAGTGACTCCTAGCATGGCAGATAGTGTCCATAATAATGGCGCGGCTTCTGGTCCCGGCTCTCAAGCGATCACTCGCGCAGACCTCCATGATTTTCGGGTAGCTATATTCGCCGACCTACC